>APFE030430546.1:72177-84567 GCA_000404065.3 Pinus taeda
GTTCCATTGCGTTTGCTGTTTCAATTGAGTTAGCTGTTCCATATGATTGACGTTTCCTGTTTGCTGTTCCATTTATTTATGCTGTTTTGATTACTGTTGTTCCATTTACTTATGTTGTTCCATTTACCTATGCTATTCCATTTAATTCCTGCTGTTCCATTTCATAATTGTTGTTCCATTTACTTTCGCTTATTTGCTTTTGTTACTTTCGAGTGATAGCAGGCCTAAGACTGTTGTGAGCCAGCAAGATGCTGCCTGACTCCCAGATCCATAAGCCTCTACTTTGGTTTTCTTCTTTATCAGTTTCTAAAGGGAAGGGTTATTGGTTCCGTACCCTTGAATGATCAGATTGATTTGTGTGATTTTATCCTTGAGTTGATTCAGTTATAGTTTAGTATCTGTTTCCTTTCAATTCATTAGAGCACTATACTACCGAGCATTACTTGGGAAAAACAGCCTCGGATTGAGTTACTCTTTGAAAGAACCAAACGATCCCGGATTGACTTAATAATGTGGAATAATTGGTGGTGTGAGAGACCCTAGTTATAGCCCTACAGTCATCCGAACAATGCGCAGCATGAAATAGGCATGCACACAATAATGGCAGTTCTACCAGCAGGAATGGAAAATTGACATGCACAGAGAGGCCACAATGAGTGGCTCAAATTTGAGCAGGGCAAAAATTCGCCTATAGCTCTGATACCATGTCAAACATACATGGAATGTAAATAGTCATAAATGATATAACATTGAATCGCATCTATTATTCACAATCATACATATATATAGTATATTGGTGTGACCCTTGGATTCATATTCCAAGTGGTCTCTTGGACTCCAGTGGCTATTCACATTCCACACCAACCCATTGAGGATTAGGTATCAAACAATGTGTGTGTGTAAAAAAAATGATTTTTTAACTAAATGGGAGAATATTTTTTTTCAAAAAATAACCAATTAGCAAAATTTCGCCCCTAAAATTTTCCCTATACAACATGTAATCTCCATTTTTTCGTATGTTGGTAGCACAAACCATCTTATTAGACTAGCCATTTTGATAGGCTACATATTAAAATAAATTGCGGAATCTGAAGGATGAATTAATTAAAAAGGTGACTAAGAAAAAATAACATTATAAAGTCACTTTATTTAATGAAGGAAAAAGTGACCCGTGGTATTGAGTCGACCCTTGGTATTCTGATAGTTATCAAAGGGGTGTGATTGATGTTTTGGTAAATTGATATGCGAGCTCGTAGAGATTTGTGTGAGGGTTTGTAACCTTGAGTATGGATCATATTTGAGGGTGAAACTATCCTCGCTAGGGATTAGTGACAGTTTCGATGTTGCAACAATACACTCTTTATTTAGATAGATCACTCAAATTCCTCATTGGGTTAATTTGTGTAATTTATTTGCAAGTATAAGGAAGATCCATCCATGTTTATCATCAGTGCTTAATCAATGAATTATTATAGGTGTTTGTGGAAATTTCTAATTTTTGAAGAGGTTAAGTGATGCATCCTGGAAGAATTTGAAATATTGTGACGATATGAATATTATACTTGGTCCGACTTAATTTTGGAATATTTCCTCACCATAAATTACATGGATGAATCATGGAAAGTAGTTGTTATGTAATAAGAATTCAAGATATATTCCAATGCAGGGTCAATTGGAAAATGAATTCGTGAAACCAACAAGGATTCTGCTCATGAGAATTGACTTGCATGCCATAAGATCTAGGGGAAATTTGAATCAAGTTATACAAGTTGGACTTTCCTTGGGCTACATTCTTGGCAGGTGTCTCAATAGGGCTGAGAGTTACTTGGATAGCTAATATGGATTCCATTGATTATCATTTACATTACATATTGAACAATAAAGAGAAGGTTGAAATTAATGTACTATTCAAATTCTCCTAGTGAAGATCCATCCCATTGTGCATCAAAATATAGTCTAAGTATGGGGGACATGTTCTTTTCTCATCGATTAAATTATCTCAAGGATCAAGGTTCATTAGGATAGTGATCAGATTCTCAAAGAGCCCGGCAGAGGGAGCAAACAAATTTATTTATGAGATTGTTTCAAAGATCATGGTGCCTTATGAAGATGTTGGGAATATCGTTGTATCAATAAACGATTTGGTTCCTTTCCACTTATGAAATGGATGGAGACCCATCTTCCTAGTGAGGTCAATCCACATCAATTCCTGGATGGTCAAATCGAATCATTTGAGTTGAGTCATTTATTTATGGACTCCACTTGTTAGAGGATCATGTGGCTAGAATGGAAGTGAAAAATAGTATGTAGTGTAAAGGGTCGAGGCATATTCTAGACCCCATTATAAGGGACCAAGTTAAATATGTTTTACTAGTAGAGGAAACATCCACAAAGGAAAAGGAGGTACTGCTATATAGTACAGCGAAAGGTCGAGTTCTAAATTTGGTTTACCAATTGTGAAGGGACCAAAGAGGAATGTTAGTGCCAGGGTCAAGGCACACTATTTGGAAATTGAACTGACAATAATAAGTGTCCTTGGAAGAATACTTAGATTTAATCTTTGATATTTTCTTAATAAAGTGGGAATGTTTTGACAACTATGTGAATTGTATTTTATTGTTCTAATATTATTGGTATCGTTGTTGATATTTTTATCCCTACTAATTGAACATAACGAAATATTTTTCATCCTAACTATTTGAAAAAAAATCTTAAGCCAACAATTCATTTTAATATGTGATTTCTTAAGAGGGAAATTAGAGTGGTATCAAAGTTGGAATTCCTACCATCCTGAGGGGTTGTATCAATTGATGAATCCAAAAGATAGGGAGTTTGCGTAAACAGGAAAAAGAAGAAAGGAAAGGAATTTCCCTATCCAGAATCAGAGGAGGGTGAAATAGAAATGGGTGATCGAGTATATCAACCATGGGGAAGATTCATGTATGACTTGCTCAATTTAGATAGGGTACAATAAGATTTGGTACAGGGAAAACAAGAATTGGTGCAGAGAATGGAAAAGGGGCAACAAGGATTGGTGCAGGACATCACACAAACTATGGCAAAATTATAACAAAATCAGTAGAATAACATCAATAGAGACATTGGGATATCAAATGACCATAATGGATAGCATGTTGAGGCAAGAAATGCTTCCAATATAGAACAATCTAACTTGAAGTCACCCAGGAGAATAATACATGGGATACCCCTATCAAAGTTTTTAGAGGAATAGCTAGCAAATAATCCAGGACAAAAATAGAGGGGTGAGACTTTTGATGACTAAGTAAAAGAATATTGGGGATTGGGGGGAGAATTTCATGTGGCTATCTCCCTTCAGGACTTTTGCACCACAAATATAGGAAAAGGCCTAGGGAGTATGGACAGGGGTCGTAGAATTGTGATCTTCTGAAAATAAGAAGAAAAATAACACTACCCACATTTGATGGGAAATATATTTGTATTGCCAGGGAATGGGTTAATAAGTTGGATACATACTTCCAACTCACCCCTATGACTGAAACAGATGCCATCCAATATGTTACTCTACATCAAGAAGGAAAATTTCATTAGTGGTGGTACTATCGGCTCACTACCTAAGGATATTTCAGCGTCACATTCTACTTGAAGTTCACACAATGGTTGATCGATCGGTTAAAAAAGAAGAACTTGGAGCTTTAATTATGAGAGATATCTTAGCTCAAGCATACAAGAAATCCATATACATATATCTCTGAGCTCTAGTGGATAGCATTCATAGTGAATGACATGTCAAAACATATTTTGGTCATGTCCTTCATAGGGAGATTAGTCTAACCTCTACGGGGTTGGGTTAATCAATTCAAGCTATGGTCATCACAAGATTCCATTGTTAGGATGAGAGATATAGAAGATGTGTTGCCTAAAAATAAAGCACCTTCCAAAACATAAATTCCTTAGCAGATTAAATTTAATATGCCCTTTCAAAAGGATGAAGTTGATTGAAGAAAATTAGATGGGGAAATTCCATATGAGTTAAGGAGAAATAAACTGTGTTTTAGTTGTAGGGAACCTTGGGATCTAGGACACAGATGTAAGGGAAAGGGTAAGGAGCACTACATTGATGTGCCTTTCAGGAGTGATGAGGAGGAAGAGGCAAGGTAGGTATAGGGAGCTTATATTTTTAGAATATGACCAGTGATGGTTGGAAACTAGAGGTAGAACCATAGCCACAATTTCAGGAGTTCCAAGCTACAACACTTTCAGAATCAAAGGAATCATACAAGGGAAACGGGTCACTATCTTAATCGACAGTGGTCCAACCCACAATTTCATCAACTCAATAATTATAGCCTATCAAAATGGCTAGGCTATTGAGATGGGATATATTGGAAGTGTTTCTTACCTCAGAATTTTGGTCATTATTCCCATTTGATCTCATAGTGCCACTACTGCTATTATTCTATTGATTCCTTTGCAAGCTTTCCATTGATCGAGTGATGGTCTACACCAATTCTTGTTGTCCCTTTTCCATTATCTACATCAATTAATTTTGTCCCTATATCAACTCGTGTTTTCCTCTAGCTAAATCACAAAAGGTTTACATGATGTTTCCCCATGCTTGATCTTCTCGATCACCCATTTCTACTTCGTCCTCCTCCAATTTTGGATGAGGAAATTATTTTCCTTCTTTTTCTTGTATGTCACAAGCTCCCTATATTTTGGATTCATCAATTGATACAACCCCTTAGGATGTAAATAATACCATATATGATACCACTATAATGTCCCTCTTAAGAGAGATCACCTATTTTAATGAATTGTTGACGTAGGATTTTCGTCAACTAGTTAGGATGCAAAATATATTTTTTACATTCATGTAGCAAGGATAAAACTCTCAACATTGGTACAAATAATATTAGAAGAAAAAAATACAATTCACATATTTTTCAAAATAGTCCCACTTTATTAAGCATTTATCAGAGATTACATCTAAATACTCTTCTAAGGACACCTACTATTGCCGATTCAATTTGAAAATTGTGAACTTTGACCCTATCACTGGCACTCCTCTTTGGTCCCTTCACAGCTACTAAACTAGCTATAGAACTTGCTCTTTAGTTGTACTATATAGTGGTACCTCCTTTGCCTTTGTGGCTAATTACTTGAACAATCAACAATCTTTAACTTGGTCCCTTATAATGTTATAGTAGAAGATACCTCAACCCTTTATACTACATACAATTTGGCTCTTCCATTATGCCGACATGATCCTCTAACGAATCAACCCCAAAAATAAATGACTCAGCCTATATGATTGGGATCAATACTCCAAGAATTGATGTGGATCCACCTCACCAAGAAGATGGGTCTTGACCCATTTAATAAGCAGAAAGGAACCAAATAGTTATTACTACAATGGCATTCTTAGCCTCTTCAAAAGGCACCACAATCTCTGCCACAGTCTCAAAAAATACATTCATTTGCTCCCTACAATGGAAGCTTTGAGAATGTGATTAGTATCATAATGAATCTCAACCTGCTTGAGATCATTTAATCACTAACAAAAGAAGCTCTCCCCCATACTTAGACTATCTTGTGTTGTGCAATGGGATGGATCTTCACTAGGAGAATTTACTAGTACATTAGTTCCATCCTTCCCTTTATTGATCAATCTACAAGGTAAATGAGAATAAGGGCATGCACAATAGTTAGCTAAGTAACCTTTGGCCCTACTGAGAAAACATCCAAGAATTCGACCTGGGAAGAGTCCAAATCATATAGCCTAATCAGGCATTCCTCCATATCTCAGTCATGCAATTCATTGCTCAAGAAAAAACTCCTTGTTGGTTTCACAAACCAATTTTCCAATTGTCCCTACACTAGAATTTATCTCGACTAATAATTACTCAACACCTATTTTCCATTATTCATCTGTATAAGTTATGATGAGGAAATCTTTCAAAATTGACTTTTTTATGTCCCCTTTTTCAGATATATGCCAAAAATTCACAGAATTGTCACTTACATATTCAAACACTTTAAATGAGATCAAGAGAAACCTTTTTCCATAGGGAATTTCGTTAAACATGTTGTGTTCAAATTAAGTAATAAACCCTCATACAATAAAATGCATAATGAAAATCCAAATGAGCAGTAAATAATAACTTAGCCAATTATTTATTTCTATTAGTTACAAAATTACATGTCAATGCTTCATATTTATAAATTGTAAATACTCTTGCAAAATGGCATGCTTGGTTGAATAATAATCTCCAACATTAAGCACTAATGAGAAACTTAGATGGCTCCTCCTCTAAACTAGCTAGTTTGCACCAAAACTAGTTTTGATCATCTAGGGTGAATGATCTCAATGTTGAAACTGATCTAGGTGGATTAGATAGGGTGGATCTCACACCACTAAAAGTATCCTCCTCATGTGGGTTCACATTCTCTCACTCAAGTTCCGAGAGCTATCAAATAAATAAGAAGACAAATAATAAATTCATGTTTATGAGAGAGCTCTAGTCTTCCCTTTAATATAATGAACTATTAGAATACCATGGGCATCTAAATACCATGGGTGATTACCATGGGTCATCTAAATACCATGGGTCCTCCGAATACCATGGGTGATTACCATGGGTCCCCTTTTTTCCCATTGATTACCATTTGGAAAGGGAGATGACACAACGAAAAATCCAAGATTAATCCTTTGAAATTAATTTGAGGACTATTTACAAACCCTAAATTCCATAGGGTATGTCTCCAAAAATGTAGCAAAATTAAGGCTAAATTTTTAACCAAATGTAAAATCATATATTTCTATACACAATGTGAAGTGTCCCTTAAGGAAAAAAAATAATGAAATTTTCAAAATGACTCGCCTAAAACTGATTTCAAGACAATTTTCAAACCCTAACTTCCATATCGTGATCTCTAACATTATAGTGTACTATAATCCAAAGTTTTGATTAAATGTATGTGTATATATTTCCTAAATCGGCTCAAAATATGACAATTTGAATATTTCAACACTCAATTGAGTTTGATTTTAGGACCATTTACAAACTCTAACTTCCATAGTGTATATCTCTAAAATTATAGTGAACAAAAATATGAAATTTTGATCAAATGAACTTGTATATATTTGGTCAATCAACCCAGAATTACAATCTAAAGCTTCCAATATATATATATATATATATATATATAATATATTAATATATATATATATATATATATATAATGACGTGTTTGAAGGCAAAAAAACCTATTTTTCTATGCTCTTATACCAAATGTTATGAACCATTTTCCTTAAAAATGGTAAGAAGCCAATAACTATAGTATACTTCCAAGTAGATAATCTCCTTTACAATGAATACAATATAGAAGACAAGATTTAATGATGTTGATTATGGGTCTCATATATATATATATAGAAGATGAGGGGTACAATTAATAAAAGGGTACAATGGAAGGTTCTAGAAAATATAACAATAGAAATGTAATAACTCAACATCTAGGGATTGATAACCAGTTTTAGAGTTAACATGAGGCTTGTCTTTGGCTTAACAATGACATCCTTAAGTAAAATGGAGCTAGGGTCATAAGGAGATAAAGAAACATTAAGCTATGGAGTACCCAATGAATTGATGTTTCAAAAGGGTGTAAAGGATGTGATAAAATTGGTGTTCATAGAGTGTATCCATTCATGTAAATGGTTTATACTATCTTTATTTATAGTTTGATCAAGATTTTGGGTACATGGATAGACCTTTCTTGAGTTTGAGCATTAGAACAATTTTTTGATTGCATCCAGGGTTATTTATGCAACTTATTATTAGCCTATAGTTAGTTCATTAGGAAACAGTAGTATCCATTGACAAAACTCATGTAGGACAACATGTAGAAATGACTCAAAATTTTCAGTTGCTAATGAATTTAGACTTAAAACACTAGACACAAATTTCTTCTACTCAATTTGCGGAAGGGAAAACATACAATAGAAACAAATTCAATCATTCAATCACAAGGAACACAATATTTTATTTAAGAATCAAACTGGGAAAAACCCTCCTCAATTTATATTATGTCATATTAGAAAAATGATCTATTGTAATGACAGCTTCAATTCTTGAAGCCCAATTTGCACTGCAATATTGATTTCTTCTTGAATCTGCTTTGGAAAATATTGCACTCGCTCTTCTTACAATCGTGTTGCTTACAGTTGTGTTCTTGCACTCGCTCTGCCTGCACTTGCTCCTATTTCCTTGAACAATTATGAGGAAATTGACTCATTTGCTACATCCAAATTCTATACACTTACTAGTATACAATAATAATTACATTGATGCCTTTTTCTTCCACTCAACTAGGAAATTAAAATTGCATGCATGACTAGGGATATTTTTAGTAAATTTACTAGTTAACTAAGATATCAATGAGTTAACAACAATTACAACTACTCAATTGAACTCCTACTAACTCTTTTCATGAAGAGAGATCATATATTTGAGTTTCATTAACTATAACTCCACTAGATTTTTGGATCTTAGCAATCAACTCATTCACAACTATATTTCTTGCCCACAAACTCAAATTGAATAAATTAACTAAGTGACTTGGCCATGTCAATCTTGCTAACTGCAACTCAAGTCATCCTGCTGATGTGGAAATTCGAATTTCTCCATTTGACTAAGGCACAAGTCAAATAAATCATTTTCTTGCTATAATTTAACACTCCCACTTCGAAAAAAAGGGTTCTAAACAACACCAATCATGCTCTCATGGAGGAATGTACTGTAACACAACTAACATTCCCTCTCACTGTTTTTGTTGTCACTGCAACAACTACACCTAAGAGAATCCAAAATACGGAATCAATTATGTCTTTGAGCTGCAACTATCTCCTGAGCCTTTGATTGCTACTAGCCTCTGCATTGTCGCTCAAGATCTAAATACATCAACTAAAATTAATCCTTCTACTACTGAATAGTGTGGGCCCTATAGCAAGGGTAATTATCCATGAGAAGAGTATACTACAACTACTACTACTCACTTATGGACCCTTCCCAAGTCTTTGCAACTCTGGGACTAAGGCTCTACATCGCCCCACCTCACTCCTGGCTGTATGGTTGCATGCATGGCGAAATCTACCTCTAGCTTGCAGATATTTTTACTCTTAGCTCCAATATGTTTCACTTGTCTAGTAGAAACATGCTTTATAAAATATTTTTCCTTAATGAACACCACATCATAACCTATGTCCCCCATTACAATTATAGAAATCAAATTTTTCTTCAGCAAAAACACATACATTACATTTTTCAAGTGATATGGGAGCCTGAATCCCTCTTAAATGTGACAGTTTCAATTCCCTTGGTACTATACCTCCCATAATCTCCAAATTCTATGTGCAATTTGAGATCCTTCTCCTCTAGGCTACTGAAGAATTCCTTGTTTCATGTCATATGATATGAGGCACCAGAATCTAGGTACCACTCACTCCCTCTTATTGTGCTTTCCATGTAAGAAAGGAGGATGAAATATAACTCAAATCGAAATTCCATAGCATCTCCTCCTACTCCTTCTACAGGCTCCTTGCTGGATTTCTTGTGCAGACACTTGGTTGCATAGTGTTCGTATTCAAGTTAGTGAAAACATTTTATTTTATTGAGGTCCTTGTTATTGCCATTGTTCTGGTTGGTTTCTACTTCGCATTTGGCCTTCTTTCCTTTTCCAATTAGAGTAGGGTCTTCTTCCTCATTTACAATGGATGTGACACCATCTCTAGTGTTTCCTCTAATCTCCTCCTGCACCAAATCAGACAAAATTATCTCCTAGTGTGCTAGATTGTCTCTTCCATTAACTGAATCCTAATATTTGTTCCAAGATTTTGGAAATCCAAGGAGTGCTAAACTCACAATTTCAACTAATGGCACATTTTCTCTAGTCCAATTTCATCTCTGACCTGAGCGAATCTGGATAGGTATTGAACAATGGTTTCATTCGTCTGCATTCAAATGTTCCTGAGCTTATCTTTCAATCCCAATTTCATCACATCACTACTAGTCTGGAATAGATTTGTAGAGTTTTCCACATTGCAAAATGAGTCTCCTTTCCATGCAAGTTCGAAACAACATGATCTTTGGCACCCTCCAAAACAATCCTCCCGACTCTTGTTGTGTCTTTCTTCCATTGAGCAAGTGCTTGTGCATCTGATGTCGTTGGCTTTGGAATATCAATTTGAGTATATTCCCATACTCCATTATCATCCAGGACAACTACCATCTTGTCTTTCCAAGAAAAAAAATTCAAGGTGCCCTTCAATTCATATTCCAGCCTCAATCCATTAAAATAAATGTTGGAAACCTTTGAGCACTATTGAGAGGGGGGGTGAATCAATAGTGTGACTTATTGACATTTTTTGTCTTTTATTAAATTTACTAAATCACACACTTGTTAGAATCTTCACATAGATCATCAACAAGTGAATGATAAACATGTAAACATATAACTAGCATGAACTAAAAGAAATCCATCAAAGCATAAGCACAAGAATCATCATCACACATGAGACACAATATTTCTGGTGGAAACCCTTCTAAGAGAAAAACTACCCTTATTGTTGTTGCTCTGCTCTGAATCTCTATTATGTCATGAAATTTATCTTTTACATAGATCACTGACTCTAATCATCCTGGAGACACGACCTCATATATGATAAGACAACATCAATCATCCAGGAGACTTAATTATATTTATCATCTCTGAAGGCTTTGTTCTCACACGGATCTACGGACTGCCATTCGCTGAAATCCACAACGATCAATGATCCTCGCCCAAATCCGATTGGACTGTCCAACTACCATTGGATGGAGAATTTCCTTTCGCTAAAGCTTCAAAATAATTGCTCTTCTCTCATGAAACCATTTCTCCCAAACTCTATGTGGACCTCATTTCATCTATTTCCAAATTGGATCCAAGATGCTCTGCTTAACTAGACTCAGTTCTGTAATACAATCTCCAGCAGGAAGACACCCTCAAAAATAAATCAAATGCCACAAATAACATGGTCTCAACACTAGAAAATAGTGTCACAAATAAAACCATCAATAATGCAATCACCCAGCAACAAAAACTCTACTCCATATCCCTCAAATAAACTTTGCTACAACAACCATGAACCAGATCTGAAAATTGATGCTATGCTTCATAATTCTACTACAATATTGCCATTTACACTCACACATTGAAGCATCTATGCTCTCAACTGATTCTTGAGCATTGATTCTCTATGCTGCCTTCTCCAACTCACTCTCATACTCAACCAACCATAACATAGCTCCAAAATCAAGTACATAAAACATGGAGGGTGAAATTGACTTAAGGCATGGGATCAAAGGTGCACAAATTAAACCAAATCAATCCACTAACACCACTACTTGTGAACTAAATTAATTCACACCCTTTTTAAGACTTAATCAAACATTTTTGACCTTTAAAACTTATTCTAGAATCCCCTGGGAATTTCCATGCCAATTTTCATCTGATCTGTGCAAGGAATGTAGAGGATTTTTCATGAAAAAGCTCAGTTGCATGCACAACACTATCTAAACTTCACTGAAGCCTTCAGTCACATGCATAGGCATGTCTCCCAGCGACTGGATCCATTTAGTCACATGCATAATCCTATCACTATGCGACTAGTGTAGAGCATAAGGAAAAAATACAAGCCCTCAACTCAAAACCTCTGCCACTTGTTGGGTCATCTTCTTCAGCATCTAAACTCACCTCCAAACCTTTGTTATGCTCAATAACACCTCTATAAGTGGATCAAACAATTCTCCCAAGTGTCACTGCCAGGTTGATCATGAAGGCCAACAAACAAGGTTAGCAAGAGTGCCAACAAGTCCTCCACTTTCCAACAAACAGTTGCAACACCCCTGAAAAACCTTAAATACACTATAGCACATCCCATCATTAACATAAGGCCATCACACCACAACAAGTCATCTCCAAGAGCATAAGCATGAATACCTAGTATGCCAACTCATCAAGTGTGCCATCATCTCCATCACATGAAGATCTTCATCATTCTCCTGTAGTAGAAACTTTTACCTCCATGAATACCATACTGCCATCATCTAATCGTCATGAGTGTGACATCATACGATTGACACCAATGCCAAAACAATCATATCAATTTCAACACAACCAGTTGCAACAATGCTACAATGAAGGCATCCAAACATCAGCTAGACTACATATGGTTGACATCAATGCCATCATGAAAACAATGCCAACATCATCTATATGGAACCATGAACACAATAATGCCAACAAGACTTTATTCCTAAGTTGCACAAAACGGGGAAACAAGTACGAGTTTTCGAAACATGCATGGGTACG
>APFE030430546.1:85139-95652 GCA_000404065.3 Pinus taeda
ATGTGCAATAATAAAGCATATATGATACATTCTAATTTATTAAATTATGATAAAATTGTCAATTGTCAATGCATAAACTATAAGTCTCTAGATTTAAATCACATTTGCTCATGAATGATCACATAGTGAAAATAGAAATATCCAAAATCAGCCACGAGAAATTTCTAATTTCTTGTCTCGTGCTTGATTGGGAGTCTCCTCCTACATAGTTGAATGACCTTAATGCTCTTGATTAAATACAAGTTTCATACCCTAGTACCCTACATGCTCTTGATTATTGGGAGTCTCCCCTGCATAGATGGCTTGGTTCTCTTAATTAAATACAAGTTCTATACCCTGTTGCATGATAAAATCCAATGGAAACATTGCAATCCCCCCAATCCTGAAATCCTGAAAAACAGATAAGTCTGCTGGATTTTGAGTGAGATCTAAAATTCTACTTTCTCCATATGAAATCCAATGAGGGTGAAACCACTCTCAAACATCCTGAGTCATTTCATGGTAATGTTAAAAAAATAAGTAAAAGGATGAAAATGAAAAATAAAGGAGAATATCACTTTTACTTTAAGAATTTAACATTACCATGAACTACATATCAACACTAGGGCCATAGGCTTGAACTGTCGACTGCCCCACTCAAGAAACTCCTTCTTTTTATAACTTGAGAGACATCTAGAGGATATTTGAGTCGCCCAATAAAAAATTAGAAGCGAAAAAATAAAAAAATACAAGAAAAAGTCAAGTTAAAAGAGGAAACTTCGACGTACAGACCGGAAATGCGTTTCCGGCTGGACTGGCCACGTTTCCTCCTCGAGAAACGGGCCAGTACAGACGGAAATGCGTTTCTAGGCCATACCATACGGGTTTCCCCATTTCCGTTTCTTTCCGTATGGAAACAGACCGTCTGCCCATTTTTCTTGCAACTTAGCATTATTCCTTCACTAAAGAAAATTTCTACACTCGAATTTCTGCACTTGTAGTATTCGAATTCCTGCACCACAAATCCACTATTCAAAATTTTTCTGAGAGATGATCAGGAACTTGGTTTCTATGTAGTTTTCAATAGCTCTTATAACATGTAGAAATAACTCGAAAGTTTCAACTTCTAATGAATTCAAACTGAAAAAAATAGACACAAATATATTCTACTCAATCTATGGAAGAGAAAACATACAATAGAAACACATGTAATCATTCAATCACAAGGAACATAATATTTTACTAGGGAAACCAACTGGGAAAAACCCCTCCTATGTTTGTATTATATCAGATGATAAAAATGATATATTACAATGATAGCTTCAATTCTTGAAGCTCAATCTGCACTAAAATATTGATCTCCTCGTGAATCTGCTCTAGAAAATATTGAGCATGCACTCGCTCTTCCTACACTCATGTTCCTACACTCGCTCAGCCTGCACTCATTTTACTACACTCGCTCCTATTTCCTTGCACAATTATGAGGTAATTAGCTCATCTGTTACATCCAAATTTTGTACACTCACTAATCGACAATAATAATTATATTTATTTATTTTTCCTCCACTCAACTAGGCAATTCAAATTGCATGCATGACTAGGGATACTTTTAGTAAATCAACTAGTTAACTAAGAGATCAGTGAGTTAACAATAGTTATAACTACTCAAATGAACTCCTACTAACTCTATTCATGACTAGACCTCAGATAACAAAATTTCACTAACTATAACTCTACTATATTGCTAGATCTTAGCAATCAACTCATGCACAACTCTACTTCTTTCCCACAAACTCGTATTGATTGACTTAACTAAGTGACTTGTGTAGGAATATACAGGGTAAGTTCCTCAGATAGAACACCAAAGGACACCACTCACACACAGATCACATATCAATACACCAGTATTCTTGACGTGGTTAAAACCCTCAAAGAGGGAAACAATCCATGGCCTGAGCCAACACAGCCACTTCAAGCAATTTATTAATAAAAGAAAGAAAATTTATATAAGCTTCTCTCATGAATGGTCACCCTACAAATGACCCTCCATGCTCTTTAAATAGAGATCATGGACCAATCGGGTGTTAAGCCATGGATAAAGTGTCGGTAATACCGAGGAGAGAATGAACTGTCGGATCACATTATATCTAGAACATATCGTGACAAAATTACATAGTAAAGAAACACACTTTACCTAAATCTACACTAGACCAAGTTATACTTAACTATTTCCTATGTGTCAGAATATCCTAACATCCCCCCTTAAGAACAACTTGGGATAGGATTGAAGGATGTACGAATATGACACAATAGGAGAAGGAACAAGGCATTAGAGCCTATCCCCCATTAGTGACAACTTCCTGAACTCAAACCATAAATCAAAGTTTAGTAAACTTCACCTCTGTGAGAGCCTTTGTAAATATGTCTACAACTTGATCATCGGTTGAACAATATTGCACCTCAAGAACATGGTCATGAATGAGCTTTCTGATGAAGTGCATGTGTAGTTCAATGTGTTTGTTGTGCTAATGTTGGACTGGACCTTTGCATAGTTGAATGGGACTTTGATTATCACACCAAAGTGTAGTCGGATGTTGCTAATGAAAGCCATACTCTGATAGGATCTGACGAAGCCACGGGACTTCCTTACTAGCTTCTACGGCGCCACGATACTCTACTTCTGCTGAAGAAAGAGAAATGGCACTTTGTTTCTTACAATCCCATGTAATAGGTCCAAAACCAAGAGTGAACACATAATCTACAGTAGACTTTCGATCATCAGGGTCACCAGCCCAATCGGAATCAGTGAAACCAACCAATGGAGGAGATGCTTATGCCATGTAATGAATCCCAAACTGAATTGTACCTCAAACATAATGAAGTATTATTTTAGCTGCTTTCCAATGAATTTCATGTGGGTTTTTCATAAACCGAGCAATAAGTCCAACAGCAAAGGAAAGGTCACGACGGTATGGGTCAGATACAAAATTTTTCCTACAATTTGACAAGGTAGCATCAGCTTCAGGGGAAGTACAAGTGACTAAAAGTTTGAATCCAGACTGAAAGGGAGAAGGGGATGGCTTATATTCTTCCAAGTGAAAGTGGCATAGAAGATCACAGGCATAATTGGACTGGGAAAGGGAAATACCTTCCTTGGATTGCAAGCTTGAAGACCAAGAAAATAATGCAAGTGCCCTAATTTTGTCATTTCAAACTGCTTTTTAAAGATGGACTTCACATGGTTTATAAGGTTGGGATCACTACCAGTAAGGATAAGATCACTACCAGTAAGGATAAGATCACTACCAGTAAGGATAAGATCATCAACATAAATAACAAGAACGATAAGAGACTTACCCACTTTCTTGGTGTAGACAGTATTGTCAGAATGATACCTAGAAAAGCTAGTATCTAAAAGAAAGCTATCCATTTTGGCATACCAAGCCCGAGGGGTTTGCTTGAGACCATAAGGGATTTCTTAAGCCGACATACAAGGCTGGAGTCTATTTGTATAAATCCAGGAGGTTGTTCCATATATATTTCTTCATGCAAGTCCCCATGCAAAAAGGCAGATTTAACATCCATCTGATGGACTTCCCATTTGAAAGAGGCAGCAAGGGAAAGTAAAAGGTGGATAGAGTTCATTTTAGCAACAGGGGATAAGGTTTTAGTATAGTCAATGCCTTCAACTTGTGAAAAACCCTTAGCAACAAGACGAGCTTTATGTTTATCAACTTTTCCATCTGGTCCATACTTGGTTCTACAAACCCATTTGCATCTAACAAGTTTTCGTCCCTTTGGAAGAGGAACAAGATCCCATGTATCGTTTGCCAATAATGAACGATATTCTTCATTCATAGTTGTGTCCCAATCTAGATGGCCTTAAGCTTCTGCAAAGGTGTCAGGATCATAATTCACTGGAGCTTGAGCCAGTAAAGAAGAGGCTCTATTGAACTGAGAACGCATACATCATTGATCTATAGGATCACCTGCAAGAGCACCTACTGGATCCCGAGTAGCATGAACCCATTTTGGAAGTTGAGGAGCTGAAGGAGAATCCTGAGAAGGTGGAGGAGGATTGTCATCCTCGATGTCATTATCTGAAGAATAAATATTTTCAGAAGTAGAAGGGATGGAGAGAAGTGGCACATCTGCTGAACTAGGCTCGTAGGCCGATATATTTTTAGCAAACTTTACATCTCTTCTAATGATAACATTTTTTGACTTAATTTGAATAAGTCTATATCCTTTGACATCTTCAAAATATCCAAAAAAAATACATTTTTCACTCTTAGGTTCTAAAGCTTTATGTTTCTTGTTAGAGTCAATCTGTCCAGCCCTCCGTCAGAGATCAAAACCTCTTTTGTTGCATTTAATTTTAGGTGTCTCATTCTGCTTGATCACCTGCATTCCATTTAGGAGCATCGATCCTCTAATGGAAGGGTCTTGTCCCCATACTTCACTCATGTCATTCACCTGATGGTTGACGTATGTTCGTAAAAAAAAGCATATACAGTCTTCTTTTCATCAAAGTTGCAAAAGTTTGTCTTTTGTCAAGTAAGTCTAGGGTTTCATTAGGGTTTTGTCAATAAATGCTTCAGAGTCTCCGATAATCACTAGCAGGCCATGAGGATGTTCTATTGCCAATAAATTTTGTTAATAAGTATCTGAAAATGTGTTTTTCCTCAAAACTCTGTTTTGAGGAAAAAACAGAGTATTTACCCTTATTTGTACAAAATCATGTAAATTTTGTTCTCTTCATTGTAAATTCCTTCACCTGCACCCTGGTTTCTTTCCTTAGCCTAAGAAGCTCCAACACCTACAAAGACAAGCCAAGCTCAGGTCATTTCGCTCATTACAAAGTGAAAAAGCAGTGAAAAAGGTCCAAAACAGAGGTTGAAATAAAAGTTATTTGCAAAACATTATGAAAATGGGTTTTTGGCAAAATTAATTTGAAAAGCCAATGTATAAAATATGTCTCCAAGTTTTGAAAGTTCATTTGCATGCCAAGAACAAAGAGGAAGCAACTCAAAGCAATTTTTGTGAACAAGTGTGAAATTGGGTGAAATTGGGAGAAAATTGGTCGACGCGGCGCATTGAGCAGGAGGCGCGGCACACTGGGAGTGAACGCACAGTGGATTTTTACACGGGCACGGCACACTGGGAAGGCGCAGCGCATACAGTTAAAGGCCCGAAACTACTAACCTTTGCTCCAAATTGCCAAGAAATCGCACAGATTTGCCAGGTAGAGCCTCCATCATTGCATTTCATTCAAGTTTGTGCTATGATATGGTGATTGATGAATGGTGATGGTCTAAACACATAATCAAACCCTACCATGTCAAATCCCTCACATAAAAATGGCTTCCTAGGGTTTCAACAACTGTTTTTCACCAAGTTTATCCTCTTTCCATCATTCTCCTTTCTCCCTTATTCCATTTTTCCCTGATTTCATTTTTCCCTACCCCCTAAAATCACTAAACTCCTATCCCAAATTCCCTTTCACAAATTTCCAAATGTAAAATCTCAAACCCTAACTCTATACAAAATTCCCAAACCCTCCTATATTTCCCTAACCAAATCTATCCCAATAGTCCCTAATCCCTCATTATTTTCCTCTCTCCTAACAGTCCCTTGTTTCACTTTTCCCCCTTGGTGGCAGAGGTAAAGCACATCACTAAAGGGCAGTCCAACATAGTTTTATACACCAGCATCTATTTCTCCAAGGCAATTTGTATAGCAGCGGTTATGTCATCCGATCATTCATCTGATTATGAAGTGGAGACCCAAAGTGACTCACCCATGGAGGGACATGCACCCCGGAGGCCTCAGTAAGGTGGCAGACATATTAGAGAAGAACCAACCACCCTTACTGAATTGCAGGCGTGCCCTCTTGCCATCTCTTGTTTCCAGTTTCAGTCATGTTATGAGTTTTGCGAGAAGGTTGCTAATGTTCAATTTCATCATGAGTTGGCTCGCTTGTTTGTATTGCGTTTACATGGTGATCAAGTTACTTTGGCTGGTGTCACCTTCACACTTACACCAGAATCTATCTCACTGGCAACCGGCATACCTAACGTTGGAGAGCCATGGAACAAGAGGCAAAAGATTGATCAGCAGCATTATGAGCCATATATTAAACTCGGCTTCTTGAGGCAGCTCAAGAGAGTGTTTCCTTTCCGAATCTCAAAGATGAATATGCTCCACTAATGAAATTAATCATGAAGTATTTCAGTTGTGAAGGCCGTTTCTCCCGATTATATGCTTATCACATCAGGTTGCTCATGCATTTCACCCGGGTACGGATGACGAACATTCCTTATTTCATATGCTGAAACATAGAAAGGATGGCCATCCTTGTGCAGCACAAGACCCCTCAGCAGCAGTTCAACATTATTTGTCATTTTGCTCTCATCAAAATTTTGGTGGTTCATCAGCTTGGATTACAGGGCATCACTTGGGATGATTTCATCTCCCGTGAGTTTTTCAGAGTTTCACAGGGACCTCCAGAGGCTGGGCATGCAACAGGTGGACCTTCTCATCAGCATGAAGGCCATGATCCACGCACTACTACTATACAGGTTTTCATTACTTATCAGAAGGGCACCGGGCAGTTGTTCGCGGCAGCAAAGCGAGTGTTATCTCCACCCGGTGTGGAAGGGGCCTCGCTTCCGACATCAGCACCATAGGTATAGGATAGAGGCAAGAGGCCAATGGGAGATGAGGGGCCTTCAGGTGAGCGGGACTTTATTCTTGTTCAGGATGACGATACAGACATGGGCCTGCAAAGTGCACATCTTAGAGAGATCATCCAGGAGCAGCAGACAGATCAAAGCCTTGTCCCTCAACTTGGAGAGGGCTAAGTGGAGTATTAAATACTTGGAGCAGAGGAATAAATAGCTTCAAGATCAGTAAGCAATCACGGAGTTACAAAATATCCGGGAGAATCGCCAAGCTGCCCAAAGGAGGAGGATTGAATTCATGTTATTGGAGCAAGAGATTAATGATGATCGGGAGTCTTGGCTCGAGAGAGTTAACATCCACTTGGAGAGACTGTTGGACAAGGTTCATAGGGACAAAGCATTGTTGAGACACATAGATTTCCATTACAGATCGCGAAACATGAGTTCCAAGGCACGAATAAGGAATCTAAAGGCAAAATTGAAGAAGGCAACAAAGAAGCAAAAGAGGCAAAAGGAGCATGATCTTCTTTAGATATTGGTTGAAGCCTCTTTAGCCCAGCATGACACTTAATAGAGAAGTTCCATCCCAAATTTCAAGAAATTTGGAGCAATTTTTGCATTTTTGAAAATTTTTGCACTGAAAAACAGGTTTTTCCTTCCTATGCGCCGCGCCACGTGGCACTTGCTTTTGCTAGAGGGCTCAAAATTTCAAAAACTTTACATTTTTGGATTTGGCATGACAAATTATGATTTCTGGTTCATGGCCAAGAAATTTGGGCAAGTTTCGAGTCCTCAAGAGGTCAAAAACACTCAAAAAAATGACTTCTCTGCCCCTATTTTGACACACAGTAAGCAGTCCTAGGAGATTTGATTTTTTGTAGGGTCAAATGGACACCAAATTGAAACCTTCCACTTGGGTTGGAAAGTAGACAGGCAGGTCTTTCCAACGAGCTATCATGAGCTCAATTTGGACTCCAGAAAGGGCCTCAAATTTAGCTCCAAAGTGGCGCGATGCATAGAGAATCAGGCGCGGCGCATAGAGGATTTTTGGCTTATTTTTCACTGTACAGCTCAGAAATTCACCCAATTTTGACTAGTTTTGCTTTTTGATGTAACTATTTATCTATCTTGATGTAAATTGATGACCATAATGTAATTTTGGTACATATGTACTTGTTCTAGAGGATTCATTTACTAAAAAGACAAAATTAAATGAATGAAACAGTTTCCTACCATATAGAGGCAAGTTGTTTGATTGCCTAGATTTCAGTGCTTTGTTTAGAATTGGTTGAAATAGCTCCTAGAATGATGAGATCGACCCCTAGAGGCATGGGAATGGGTTGAGCTAGTCTATATCATGTATTTTCTGAGTCTTTTTCAGGGTTGGACACTTGGGATTGCTTGGCACATCATTGTACATTCTATCTCTGCATTTTTGGCAAAGGAAAGACCAAGGTTTTGCAGCACTTGTTGGGATCCATGTGACTTTGTGTTTTGATGATGTTTTTTCTCTATGTATTTGTAAGTTCACTGATGTTTATGTGTATCATTTTCCCTTCTCTTTTCTTCTGAAATTAAACAAATGAGTGATTAAGGTAGAATTCATTGGACTGTTGTGCTCTGCCTTGAAATTTTGTTTAATTTTCAATGTTTTCAACTGTTTGAGGAGGACTCTTGAGACTCTCTTGCGCTCCTTGGCTCCTCACCGGTCTAATCCATCCATTCATTCAAATCCAAAGCATCAAAACAATTGCCTTCCTTGCCCTAATCAGAACTCTGCAAAAACTAGGCCTCATCCCCAGACCAAATTTGCTTTCCCTTTTTTCCAACAAAAAACCTCCAAAAAACTCAAATCAAATCCTTGTACTACATACCTAGCCTAAGATCAGTTGTTAAATCAGTCATCTCAAGCCCCATTTGATTATCCTTCGCTGAGATTCACCCGGAGAGAGCCCTCTCCTGTCCTCGTAAGGCTAGCTATGAGGCTGAGCGTGGTTTGATGTGGACCTAGAAGCTTACCTTTTCAGCCTGAGGTAGATCTAGGCTCTAACATTTCTCATTTGGAATATGGGCCCATGCTTCACTTCCAAAAACACGAAAGTGACTTACATCTGGTTTAATTGATCCCCATGCTTCTTTTGGAGTGATATTATTTAAAACCGTAGTAGGAGTGTGATTTACTATGTAATTTGCATAGTTAATTGCTTTTGTCCAAAATTTAGAGTAAGTTCTTTAGATTGAAGCATGCAATTAGCCATTTCATTTAAGGTATGATTCTTCCTTTCAACTACACCATTTTGTTGGGGAGTATATGGAACAGTAAGTTGCATTTAAATTCCATGCTCAGTGAAAAAGTTGATGAATTTGTTATTAACATATTCTCTGCCATTATCAGATCTTAGCTTAAGAATTTGATGTCCATATTGTTTCTCAACAAAGGCCTTAAAGGTCAAGAACATGTTAAATACTTCATTCTTGAGTTTTAAGAAGTATACCCAAGAGCGTCTGGAGAAATCATTAATGAAAGTTAAGAAATACTTGTAGATAGAGAATGAAACCACTGGAAGTGGACCACATAAATCACTATGCACAATTTGTAAAGTGGCTCGGGCGTGCCAAGAGGCACGTTTTTCAAAACTATCCTGATGATGTTTTTCAAGTACACATCCAGAACAAACACCATCTCTGCAAGATACCATAGGAAGGCTTGTCACCATATTTTATTTACATAGATTTTGAAGGGAGCGATAGTTTAAGTGACCAAATCACTCATGCCAAAGTTTGCTCACTTCATTCATAATTATGAGCAACAAATAACGAGGGAAGAGTTGATGACCCAAATTTGTTAAAATTATAAAACCTTGTAGAATCATCAGCAATGTCAACAGCTAAAATTTGTCTAGGATATCTTAAGTCCTTAACTACAACATCCTGAGGTGAAAATTCAACGATTTGACCTTCACCTGAATAATTATCTGATATACAGATAGAAGGTTGCAGGATAAGGTTGGAACACATAATACATCATTAAATTGATCATTGTCTAGATGAATAGTTCCAGTCCATCAACACTAAAATATCTACCATCACCAACATATATATTTTTGGTGTTACAATCATTTAAAGAGGAAAACATGGCTTTTTTTCTGTCATGTGATAAGAATATCCAAAATCAATGAGTCACTAGTGAGAATGAGAGGAAGAATATACATTTAGTGCATAACCAGACCGAGATACTTGACAACCACATGCAAAAAGTGTTATTTCTGAAGATGAAGTTGAAGTTGAAGAGTGCTCCAAATGGATGTTATGCTTCTTCATTGTTGCTTCCAACGCTTCCATCTTCTTAAAGCATTTGGATTCTAAGTGGTCATCTTGATTACAAAAGTTGCAATGTCTATTAGTATTCTTCCCTTTGTTTTTATTTGCCTTATCATTTTGTTGAATTGATTTTTCATTTTGAGACTAAAATTGCTTAGGACCCCTGTTTTGTTTAGGACCATTCTTTTTAGGATAATGCTTCTTAGGATTCTTTGAATTTGGTTGATGTTGGGCAGCTAAGGCTTTCTTAGAAGAGTTTCCAAGATTAAGAAGACCAAGATGTAAGAGTTTTTCCTGTTCTTTTATTTAAGAATCACAAAAGGCATCAAAAGAGGGAGACTTGTAGTCTTGTTCTTGAAAAATAAAGGCTTCTCTAGTAGAATGGAAGGTGGAAATAAACACAGAGTAGGTTGGTCCCAACTTAGTAAGAATAGAATAGATAAGGCTGCCATCTTCTTTCTTAACCTTAACACCTTCCAAGAGAAGTCTAAGGGTCTTGAACTTGGACAAAAAATATTCAATGGAAGAAA
>APFE030430555.1:0-10017 GCA_000404065.3 Pinus taeda
AGTGACAAGCCATATTTTCTGCACTTTAGGAAGAGAGTTTTAAGATGGTAAATGTGCTCTTCATCAGATTTGGAAAACACCGTCAAATCGTCCAAATACACCACCAAAAAGACATCCTTCTCATTTTCAAAAGCCAAGTCCATTGCATGATGAAATGTGGCACCCGCATTCTTCAAACCGAAAGGAATTTTAGCATAATGAAAGGTTCCCCATGGAGTGGTGAATGTTGTCTTGTCTCGGTCATCCTCATGGACAAAAACTTGGTTATATCCAGAATAACCATCAAGAAGTGACATACGAGATGCTCCCACTACTTTCTGGAGTATATGGTCCATTTTGGATAGCGGATAGTTGTCCTTCAATGAAACTTTGTTGAGATTTCTAAAATCAATGCATAAGCGAATCTCACCTGTCTTCTTCCTTACGGGCACCAAGTTAGAGATCCAATCCGAGAATCTGATTGTCACAATGATCCCTGATTTGTACAACCTGTTGATTTCCTTTTCAATAGATGGCAGCAACTTTGGATTTAGTCTTCTCAACTTCTATCTGAATGGTTTTTGATTGGGCTTGATGGGTATAGTGTGATGAATTATATTAGTATCATATGTCTTTAAGTTGGAATAGTCCCAAGCAAACACATCTGCAAATGAAGACATCAAACTGATATATTTGTCTTTGATCTTTGGTGGCAATGCTTTGGACAATTTTACCAATTTAGGATTTGCAGCTGTTCCAATATTGACCTCTTCCACACCCTTCTCTGTTGGCTACAATGTTGGCTTGCGGGCTACATCATCTTGATCAAAGAGTTCTTCTAGAGGTATCAAGCCTTTGGGAATAACATTATTCTTCAGCTCCAACACGTCCATTTCATTGATTTTCACCTCATCTGTACCATTACCTTTACCATCGTCATTTTCTTCATCAATTGAGGTCTCTTTGAACTTGCCTTTGTTTTGCAGAAAATCATCAATCTCCTCATCATCTTGAAATACTTGCCAATATCTCTGATTGTCTGGAACGGTTGGACGATGCTTGACATGGATTTCAAATTCGTTGCTAGAGTTCATTGAGATCTTCAAATTACTTGATGCCTTGGTAAGAGCATCAACAATACTATTTTGTATACGAGGCACACATGTCAAAGTGTATTCTGAAAATAATTTTAAAATGTCTAGGACTGCATTACGGTAAGCTCGCATCCTAAGATGCTTTGCTTGATATTCGCCTCTCACCTGCTTGATAACCAATTCGAAGTCACCATATACTGAATTCCTCTTAGAATTCGGCTTTCTTAGAATATTTAGGCCAGCAATCAGAGCTTCATACTCAGCTTCATTATTTGAACACTCAAAAGCCAACTTGTAAGAGCATACCCGCACGTTACTAGGGACTTTGTTTGGGGCGGAGAAAGGATTGCGTACCCAAATCCCAATTACAGCGCCATCATTTCCCACTGCTCCATCCAAATCCATGGTCCACAAACCTTCTTCCTCCTCTTGCAAGTGCTGGAAATCTATTTGTTGTGCCTTGTCTGCTTGTTGTCCATTATTTTCAGCTGATTTCCCAACAGTGTTCTGCTGTTCTTACTCTTCTTTCTTCAAAACTTCTCTAAAATTTTCTGTTATTTCTGGAATATCATCTGCTTCTACTAACTGACTATCTATATCATTTAAACTATCTGAATACAAAACAAAAGACTCTAAATCTGTATGTACATAGTTAATTGGATGATTTATAGGTTTCTCCTTGCTTGTGATCATGTATTTCATTTTTTGTTCCAAATACAATTTCCTCATTTGTCCAAACACTGTAATCGTAGCATAGGAGAAATCTAGTTGTAGTGTCCCTTTCAGTTTTGCTACTCAAGACCTGGAAAGAAGCATGTCAAACCTTGGAGGAATGTCTGCTACCACAACCTCCATTAAAACATTTTTCATTGGGAGTTGATCCAAACTCACAACCAAGTCTTTGATGAGACCTATACATCTTACTCTGCTAGAATCAAATGAATAGAGATCATGATATTGCCGGGTGATGTCCAGACCAAGCTTATCCATGATTTCCTTGGGCATGAGATTGTGAGAAGCTTTGGAATCAAACATGGCGTTATGTAGCACAAAATCATGCAACCTTAAACTGATGTAAAAAGGTGGTACATCACTATCAAGAGACTCACCATTTGATGCTGGTCCAAAAATCATTTGAGGTTGATCATCTTTAACATTCACCATGTCGGACATTGGGTCCAAATTCAACATTTTAGATACTTGTACTTTATAACTACTGTTCTTCATTATTTCAGTCAAGGGGATGGATATCTTCAAATTAGAAATCTCATTCTCTAAATGGAAAGCGGGAATCTTTTCTACCTCTTTGACTGGGATTTCTTTCCTTTCCTTTTCTTTCGATGCGACTTGTTGATGTGATTGTTCTGTTGATGGTGATTTGCTACTCTATGGATCAACTGCCTCCTTTCCTTTCCTTTGTGTAACTGCTGAATCATTCTTTGACGCTTCAACATCCTTCCTTCTCTGAATGGGTCTAACTGGCACATCTCTATTTCTAAGTGAATATTGCTGTTGTTGGGTGGACAAAGCATTCATGTAGCCTCTTTGGTATTCATCTGATTCTTCTTCCAAGACGGTGTCGCTTGCTAGAATGAAATCTATGTCTTTGTGTGCAGCTAAACTCTCTGCATACTCCTCCTCCTTAGTGAGATAAATAGGCAAATAATCAAGAGTAAGGAGGTGATTTTCTTCGCCTATTACATTCCCGTCCTCATTTGATTCTGGTTTGTGCACAAAATTTTGCTGCAAAGGTGTCTGTACTAGCTGTTGTGCAGTCTACTCTTGGGCTTGCTGATCTCTCTATCTTATTCTATACTGTGGTTGTTGTTTCCCACAAAAGTTAGGATTTCTAACTTGTGGCTCCGGTTTTTCAAGTTTCACTCTTTCAAGCATCTGCTCTACCTTCCGAAGTAGATGATGTACCAAGGAAGATTCTTCCTTTGCAGTGACCTTCTTCTCTGCTTTTGCTCTAGCTCTCTTGGTCAGCAGATTTGCTTCAATGTTGATCGCTATCTTTTGCATGTATTCCATTGTGGTCGGTTCTCTTTCTCTCAATTGATAAGCCATGTGAGCATCAAAACCATCCGGGAACTTTAACATGGCTAGTCCCATAGGTGGCCTTAGATTATCTGGAATTTCATTATAAACTGTATTGAATCTAATGCAATAGTCTTGGACCGAATCACCAGCGTTTCTTTTGATTTTCTCATATTTGGCCAGAATTTGAAGGGGATTCTTCTTCACTTCCCAGCGGTTTAAAAATTGTCTTTGTAGGTCAGCCAAGGAAGCGATACGAGCAGTCTGCAAACCACTGAACCATTTCCTCACTTCACCTGCAAATGTCTATACAAAAAGTCTCATTGTCACATTCTTTGCATCGATCTCATGAAGTTCATAGAAGTCTGCCATTCTGTCCACATGTTGCTGAGCAGTAATGCCATTAGGAGTGCCATAAAAAAATGGGATTTTTCTTTGGTAATCTGCATGCATATCATCTAAAACTTGAGGTAAAACAAGAGGTGCAAAATGGGCAGCCATCACTCTTGGCGGATTTGTGCTCGGAGGTGTTGGAGGAGTGTGCACAGTTTGTAAGGGGCTAGCAATTTAAGTTTGAAGCTGAGCTACTATGTAGTTATGAATTGACCGGTTAGCCATTTTTGTCTCCAAGCCTACAAGAAACTATGGATTGTGGACAGTAGAGTCAACCACTCTTTCGGACTTGGTTTCGAACAAGGATAATTCAAACTGCTCATCAAACTCTAACTCTTCAATATACTCAAATATGTCTGGGCATGAATGGGATTTGATCGCAGGCAATATAGAGCTTTCTTGACGACGAATTTTTGAAATCAAATTGGGATTTTCATAGATCTGCGGAGGGTCGGGAACTGGATTAGCTCTGGTATATCTTCTAGAAGCCAACGTGCTATTGATAAAAATCAAAGGACACAACCAACTTTACTTAGCATATCAAAGTCTAAACTTATCATCTGAAAGATTAGAATCATTAAGAAGCAAGGGGATTGATTTCGGTTCCCAGTATGGTCGCCACTATGTTAGCACCTAAATCCACGTTAGGATGAAGGAAGGCAAAATTCAAGGTAACCAAAAACCACGCTCAGTCTGGTAGCTAGCCCTTCCAGAACAAGAGAGGGCTCTCTACGAGTCACACTCAGTGAATAAATAAATGAAAAGGCCTGAAATGACTTACAATGAACTATTTATCTTAGGCTAGTAAGTGAATATGGATACAAGAAGTGATTTTTATGAATGACTGTGTTTTTGGGATGGTATGGGACCAATGGACCTCAATGAAACAAATAATTTAATACAAAGGCACATATTATTTCGTGAGGTAAGATAGGCGGAAAGCCTAGAAATTTAGTTTAAGATAGTGCGGAATGGAGAGATTGATTAAGAGGGTGAAAAGGGCATGGACAACATGAATCCTTTTCAATAGAAGAATGAACACTGAACATGAAATTTTCCCACAGGCAGAGCAATAAAATTGAATTCTACCTTACCCAACTTAGAAAATTTCACTGGAAATTACTATCAAAATGAAATATGAAACATAACAAGATACATATGAAACATAAGAGACACACTTTATACACTTACAACCACATGAATCTCATGAAACAGAGCTACTACCTTTCATTAATCCTCTGTAAAAAATATACAATGAAGAAACAAAGTTTCTTTCCCACAGTATCCCAGAAGTTACAAGCCAACCAACCCTTTGAAAATGGTTTGCATACAATATATAGAATGTGCCATG
Source organism: Pinus taeda (assembly GCA_000404065.3). Taxonomy (NCBI): domain Eukaryota; kingdom Viridiplantae; phylum Streptophyta; class Pinopsida; order Pinales; family Pinaceae; genus Pinus; species Pinus taeda. Next base: position 4,855 of record APFE030430555.1, read on the forward strand.
AAGAGATAGAATGCCCAAGGGTTGGGGAGTTACTCGAATTATTACAAAATGAAGGTGGAGAGCCAAACATCAGCTACAGGTGCAGTGCCACAAACATGACAAATGGCTTGGGTGAACCTTTGCCTTCCTTTGCCACTTGGATAGATGTCCATCTGGAGTGAAAGTACTTTAAATTCCATCTTTGGTGTTGCAAAAGTGAAGTGTAGATGAGAGGCCCCACTTATGAAAAGTCGCAAATCGAAATTTCGCGAAACAAAGGCAATTTGGGGTTTTTTCCTATATGCGCCACACCATTTTTTGTATGCGTCGCACCACTTTGGGGTCAATTTTGAGGCACTTGTAGGAGTCCAAAATGTGCCCAGGTTTGCTTGTTGGAAAGCCCATCCTGTCTACTTTCTAACCCAAGTGGAATTTTTTAATTTGGAGCTCATTTTCTCCTCCAAATCTTCATTCTCCCAAGACTGCTTCATGTGTGTCAAAATAGGGGCAGTGAGGCCATATTTTGGGTGTTTTTAACCTCTTGGAGACTCAAATCATGCCCAAACTTCTTGCTCGAGTGCTAATAGTCATGATTTTGCATGTTGAATCCAAAAATGCAAACCATTTCTCATTTGGAGCTCCCAATCCTACGTGCCGCGCCAGTGGCGCAGCGCATATAGAGAAAAAACCTATGTTTGTGCCAAAAAATTTCCATGTGACCAAAACGGTCCCAAATTTCTTGAAATTTGGGCTGGAGATTCTCTAAGAGGCACTATGCTAGGCCACAGAAGCTTCAGCCAAGATTCGAAGCCGATCTTGCTCTTTTGCCTCTTTTGTTGCTCTGCTCAATTTGGCCTTCAAGCTCCTTATCTGGGCCTTTGCACTCATGTTTCATGCCCTGTAATGACAAGCCATCCTCCTCAGTATGGTTTTGTCTCTGTTGGCCTTCTCCAGCAGTTTCTCTAGGTGGATATTAATCTGCTCTAGCCATGACTCACGGTCGTTGTTGATCTCTTGCTCCAAGGTAGTGAGCTCGATCCTCCTTTGTTGGGTATCTTGTCGATTCTCACAGATGCTTTGCAGCTCCATGATTGCCTGCTGGTCCTTAAGCTACTTGTTCCTCTGCTCCAGATGCTTGATGATCCATCTAGCCCTATCCACATTGAGTATGAAGTCTTGGATCTCTGTGTTATTCTCCTGAATGGTCATCCTAATTTGGGCATTCTCTGCCTCTGCTTCATCATCCTGAATGAGGATGACATCGGTCTCCTGTCCACCTGATGGCCCCTCATCATGCACGGGCCTCTTGCCCTTGTCTAGTACCTGTGTCGTTGATGCTGGAAGCGAGGTCCCTTCCACCCTGGGTGGAGATAACATTCCCTTTGCTGCTGCAAACAAGTGCCTACTGCCTCTCTGATATGTAACAAAAATTGACATGGTAGTGGTCTCATGGTGCTCATGCTGATGAGAAGGAACACCCATCTCCTGCTCTGGCTCTGATAGTACCTGTGATGTGCTGAAGAAGTCACAGGAGATGAATTCCTCCCAAGCAATGCCATGCAATCCCAACTGATGATCTACCAAAATTCGGATAAGAGAAAAGTGATACACACTGTTAAGTTGCTGCTGAGGGGTCTTATGCAGCATGAAGGTGTTCATCCTCTCTATGTTCCTGCATATGAAAAATGGGAGGTTCATCATCCTCACCCTAGTAAAGTGCATGAGCAACAGGATGTGATAGTCATATAGTCGAGAGAACCTCCCCTCACAGCTGAAGTATTTCATCATCAATCTCATGAGTGGAGCATACTCATCTTTCAAGTATCTGAAGGGAAAGACTCTTGTGAGCTGACTCAAGAATCTGGCCTTGATGTAAGGCTTATAGTGTTTCCTATCCACCTTCTTCTTCTTATGCCAATGTTCTCCAACATTTGGTATAGCTATTGCCACTGATATAGCTTTGGGTGTCAATGTGAAAGTGACCCCGGCCAAGATAGACTGACCTCCATGTAGATGAAGCACAAATAAACGGGCCAACTCATGATGAACTCCAACATTTTCCACCCTTTGACAAAATTTCAAAACGTGCTAGGTGCTCGAAACATGACATGGGAAGAGGGCATGCTTGTAATTTAGTGAGGGTAGTGGGCTCATCCCTGACATTTTTTCCAATCTTGTGATGTCTCCTAGGAGCCTGCTCTTCTGAGGATGAGTCACTTTGTGTCTCCATCTCATACTCTGACGAATGCTGTGATGTCATGACTGTGGTGTTGTTATAGAAATTTTTGGGCACTTCAACCCCAATCATAAATGTCCATAAACTGAGGGCTCCTAAGTCCCTAAAAGTGTTGCTTCACTGCCTAAAGGAACAAGGTCAGTTGATTACATCATCTCCCAGAAGTTCTCCACTAAAAACTTCTCATAAATGGTCAAAACTAGACCATACTGAAAACCCCAGTGCAGAGGGTGCGATGCATATCTCCTTCCCAGTGTATAAGATGCGATGCATACTGAATTGCTCCTTTGTAGGGTGCGATGGTCGAGAATGGACAAATGGCAAGGAGAAAATGCGAGGTGGAAGATCATGGAATCTTCCAAAAGCTTCCCCTCTGAAACTTGCCTCTCTGTTTTTGAGCAAGGATGAGTAAGAGATCATCATTCTCCAAGTGGAAGCAGGAAATATCAGAGAGAGGATACTAATCAAGACCCCAGAAGATGACTCACCTCCCTATAATCATCTATATATGGATCCCTCATCACAGAGATCCGGAGGCTGGAATTTTGTATCTTATAAAGAACTGTTGTTGGTTTTCTGGTGTACATTCATAGTGTTGGGTGATCTAAGCTTTGCTTGAGGTGAAGAAGGGATTTCTAGCTGGAGGATGATGCTGGGTCAGAACATATGGTTGTAATCCTCTTGCTACTTTTCATCTTAATAAAGCTATTCAATTTTTCCTCCATATTCTTGTCTACTTGTTTATATATGCATTTGTATGGTTAACACACATTTGGTCCTATGTTATTTATGAATATAGATATTTGTTCTTCAATAGTAGTATGTTGTTGTGATTCCACAAGTGCTCTTTGAAGTTGGGCAGATGAAGAAGAAGCAGTGAAGCTCTATAAGGAAGGAGAGAAAATCAAGTGCAAGACTAAGGTTGGTCTCCTTGGTTCCCCTCTTGTCTATTTTCATAAAGGAAAGCGAAAGTAGACTTGACATGTTTGTTTCTAAGATAGCTACCAGTCTTAGTGGGAATAGCAGCATCCTAGTGGACACTATTCCCGGTAACAAAATGGCAACTCCACTGGGGAGTGACTAGATTTTTTGTTAGCCCATCTATCTTTGTTTCTTTTATAAACTTACAGACGGAGCCTGAAGCCAAGCCAGCTAGCCTTCGAATTGCATTTGTTATACAAATGCAAAGTAGATCAATGTTGCTTCATTCTATCTCCAGGTTTTGTTTATGAATTAAACAATCGATCTCCAAACAGTCTAATTTCCCTAAGTGGTGGCTCTAGTAACCTCTTTAGATCACCCCTATGTTTTACATATACTGAACATTCCTTACTCGGCCTAAATCCCTGAACTGAATTGTAAACTATGAGTGAAAACTTGTTTAAAGTCTCACACTCATACCATCGCACACTGCCTTCAAGGAAGACTGTATGCATCGCACTTCTTGAGTGCAGTAGGTGCGCTACATACTGAATTCACAGTGTGACAGGTGCGATGGTCAGGGAAGGTTAACTTTACCTTCAGAATGTGGTTTTTTCTCACTGTTTTCAGTCCTATTCAGGCGTTTTACTGTCTGTAGGCAGTGTATCTGTTGGCATTATGGTTCTGGTATGATTATATGTTTCAGATGTTGTACTTGATGGCAACACCCAAGGCATGGCTCTCATTTTGATGAAAATAAAGAAGTACGCAAGAGAACAGTTCAGGAGGAGCGTACCCGCAGGTATGCTGTGCAGGGACCGCGTCCAAATACGCGGGTCACCCATTCATGGGGTGCGTACCCCAGTGCACACATTCCAAGCCAGTTAAGCGCCCAAATGTGGGGTTTCTCAAGGTATTCAGCCAACAGTATTGGGTTATCATGGTTTCGGCCCGTGGTATTGTTTTTATTTTATTATTATTATTGAGCCCCATGATCCTTGATTTGAGGAAGAGCTTGCCTATATAAAGAAAAGGAGATCATTTAGCCTGAGCATCTTTTGAGTGATTGAATATCTTAAGATCTGATTGATTTGGGTTCTTGGTCTTAAAAGATTGATCTATAAAGGAGAAGTTAGAAGCGTATCTGCGAAGGGTTATCTCTTGAGCGCGAATTCAGATCTGAGCATCTGACTTTATTTCAGCCCTTGGTCGAGGTACGTAGAGGCGCCGAAGGCTCAGTGCATGGGTACGCAAAGGCGCCGAAGGTTTACTGCGTGGGTACACAGGAGCGCCGAAGGTTCAGTGCGTGGGTGCGCAGGGACGGTAAAAGGTTCAGTGCGTGGGTACGCAGGGCGACTGTGGTTCAGGTGCGTACTTTCTGTAGCAGCACGCAGCACGATTATTCTCTTGGGTGCGTACCTGCTGGGAGGTACGCGGCGTGATAGTACAATTGGGTGCGTACTATACGCAGATCAGTGAAAGGAGAAGTGCGTGGGCACGCAGCTCAGTAGAAGAAGATCTACGGGTATACGCAGTGAGACAGAGGGTGAAGTGCGTAGCAACGCAGGCCAGTAAAAAGAAAGCTGCGTATCTGATTTAAGGTCTTCTGTTGGTTGAATTTTTCTGTTGATAAGATGTTCTGGTCTCTATTCTGTTATTGTTGATCTGGTTACTACAGCTGTCTGTATAGTTTACATGTACTTGATGTATATGGATCCAGTTTGAAAATTTATGAAAAGTGGTCCTTGAAAAGAAGTAGGGGGTTGTAGCTCCCTTCCAGGAGAGACTGGAAAACGAGAGAGATTTGTAGCTCTCTGTAGGTTGCAGCCTGCGTACTGGTAAAGGACTGCACCAATACAAGACCATTGTAAAAGGAGTTTCTAATTTGAAAGAAGATAGAGACATATTGCAGCAGGTGGTTTTCACCCACATTGGGTTTCCACCTTATATCTGGTGTTCTTTGATGTGATTGTCTGTTTTTCTTGTTCATGCTCATTATTTTATGGTACTGATATGCAAAAATAATT
>APFE030430585.1:15256-27778 GCA_000404065.3 Pinus taeda
ATACATGCCGAAGCATCCAATACCATGGACCGAAAACCATCGCGTCCAAAAAAACATGTGCGAAAATCATACACAAAATCATAGGTGGGTCTGCGCAACCTAACATAGGGTCCAAAACCAAAATTTTCCAGGACGCTGCCCCGGACCCCATAAAGTGGGGTTACGGGTACCCCTCAAACCCCCTGTTAACTATGTGGAAAGAATATAACACAACCCAACAAGGGAGTGTTACATAATGTACTACTAATATAAATAAGTGATAGTAATAGTATACATAAGTGATGTAGTCATGATCATTAGTGATGCACTCATGAACATGAGAAACTCACTTATGCACATAAAAGGCACACCTAACATTAGTGACACATTGACACAAATATAGGAATGCACTGAAGACATAAATGACACAATCATGCACATACATGACATACTCACACACATAAACATCTCCCCTAACATAAGTGAAACACTCACACATAATAAATGTACTCACATATAAGAAACATGCTAACAAAAATAAATCTCACAATTAAATAAATTATCTTTTAGGTGGAATATATCACTATAAAGTAATGACCTCTCTTTAGAACCTATTCATTCTCTAAATTGTCTCCCTATTCCTTGACTAGAAAGTTAGTATTGTGTTGGAAAACTGGGGAAAAAAATAATTAAGAATTCACATCATCATGAATGAATCCAAACCAATATAAGATACAATAACACATAATGGATGTATTGATGCACATAAGAAAAACATAAAACACATAGGCAAAACACTCTTCACACTTTTAACTGACTCACCTAACATAAGAAACCCACTCATGCACATAAGTGATACGCCTACTCACATAAGTGAAATAATCATGCATGATAAATATGCCTACACATAAGTGATTCGCCCATCAACATGCATCGCACTCATACATTAATTCAACACACTTACATAAGCAATGCACTTTCACATTAGTGACACACTCTAATAATAGGAATCTACAAGTGCTTACACCAACACGATACACTAATAAAGATGTTAAAATGCACTCTTACATGAGAAATGTTGTTTTTGGGAACTAAGTTGTTCCTAAAGAATAAACTTAAACCTCTATAGATTAAATTGTCAACCTGGGATTTCATATTTTTATTGCAAGGTTTTCTGCACAATTGATGAAAGCGTAGTGTTGAGATTATCTTGATCTAGGTGAAACTAATAAGAAGCAAATGTTGAGAAATGAAAGGAACAACAAAAGATTTATTGAAATAACACTCACTTTCTACCTCTAAAATACAATCAAACTAATAACAGAAATAAATTGTTAAGTTCCTATTCAAGAATGGTAGAGCAATTCAATTTGTTTTCGAGGGAACGATAACTGTGATAAAGGAATTGAAATGCATCTATCAGAAAAATGCTAAGTATTTGAAGCTAAAAATTCACACTTGTTGCGGAAAACAACAACAAAATATAATGATGTAAAAGAAATCTCATTTAACGTTACTTGCTACAATTGTTTGTAAACAGTAACAGTAAATCTGGCAAGCAGTGATTTAATCTAAGAAATGATTAATCATTCAAAAGTTGCAAGTAATAACCAATAATAATACAGAGGAAGACAATATTCATCCTAGGACTGGGCCCACAGTCACTAGAATTTAACCACCTTGTAGTTAACTCAATGCACTAGATTAAAATTGAATCATTGAAATCTCATTAACATGCACAGTAAATTACAAGAGAAGTCTATAAAAACTCAAGACAATCTATAACAACTCTGGTGAAAATTCCGTGTAATAAAAGTAAATAAATGTAAAATAATAACCATAGATAATGTGATACTTATTCCAAGCTGAATGTTGGGAAAAAACCTAGTGATGGGGATCACTTGTGATTGTTTATGGCTAGGGAATTTTCCAAAGGCAATGGCTAAGGATTTAGAAAGGAAAAACGGAATTTTTGGCACATTTATTTATGAAAATAATGGAAATTAGGAGAAAAGGGAGGTGAAAGGTCACACGTTGCATGTGAGGAGGAAATTGAAGGAAAATAATGGAAAATGAAGAAAATAAAGGCCCCATTCATAAAAAGGCTTTAGAGGATCAGTTGGTAACCTTTTGTCAGCTCAATTTTGGAACTCTCTCATTATTCTCTCTCTCTCTCTCATACTCTTGAGTCTTGGAGACTTATAGATTTTCTTGGAGCACTCTTGGAGGGTGTGGCATACTTGGATTTTTGGAGCAAGAAGGGAAAGGAAGAGTAGGAAAGTGCAAGAGGACATCAGGAACAATAGCTACATCATATTTTCTTGCAAGTAACAAGTTGCATGTATGTTTCCTTCACTAGTTTTGGAATGCATGGCATATGCATGTGGATTTTTTTTTGTGAGATTTCATTGGCATGTAGGGTGGTCGGGATTTACAGTGGATTTCCTAGACTTTATATTTCCTAGATAGTCATGGTGATTGTGGCTTTGGTTTCATTGTTTTGTTTTGGTTGGTTCTTATGTTTCTTTAGCTTGGTTTGAGTTATTAGTCCTGGAAGCCCTAGTTGGAAAAACACTCTGGAAGACCTCTAACAGCTTGGGTTGAGTTACTAGTCCTAGAAGCCTTAGTTGGACAAATGCTCTGGAAGCCCTTAGTGGGTTGAGTTACTAGTCCTGGAAGCCCTAGTTGGACAAATGCTCTAGAAGCCTCGAATAAGTTGTCGGTTGATTTACTAGTCTTAAAAGCCTTAGTTGGACAAATGCTTTGGAAACCTTGGAAGGCTTGGATGGAGACAATTCTAATGATGGTTTTGTGATGTCCGACCATGAAGTGGAATCACTATTTGATAGGTTGAGTTGGATGGCCTATGGAAGCCCTGGATGAGTTTTGATTGATATGTTGTTCTATGGGATCCCACATTCATGCTTGGAATATGCCACAAGGGTGAATGACTAAAGAGATATTTGACTCAACCATTCTATGGTCAGGTGGAACGTGGAAGTCCCACCCCAGCTTTGGATTTTGCATCATTAATCAAAGATTATTTCTCCTTGTATTTCTATGAGCATTTTCATGGACTGTATGTGGTCTATATGGCTATACTTTCATGAGTAATTTTGTCCCTATTATGTTGGTTATGTATGTGTTTTATGACAACAACCATGTTTGGATATCATATTGTTTTACTTGTAATTGAATGATCAAATTATCTATGACGTAATGGATGGAATGGTAGTTAATGTGTTAGAGCATCAATGGTTCTTAGTGATTCTTAGCTAAGTATGAGACCCTTATGTTCATAACTTTTAATTACACATGTAGATTACACATTTGCAATATGTTTGACGAAATACCTGCCATGGTTAGTAGAGGTCCAGTCAAGGTATTGCACAAGTATTTTATTTAATATTGTCATTTCCATGTTATTTTACTGATTTGAAGAGATGGTTAAATTATGGGAAGTGGCGTGGGCTCTAGGCCAGAAAAAGTGGTTCAAATCTAGAGTAGTTAGTATAGCACTGACAACTTTGGTCTATGGTCGCTGGCAAGCAAAACTATGAGAGTGACTTTGGGTTTTTGGTAACTCCCTTTCCCATAGCGTGAGAGCTACTATGGCCTAAGAGATCCAAAACATTAGTGGGACCCAGGGACAGGCTGTCTAGGTGGTTGACATGTCTCCTGAGGATCATGTGCTGATAATTAATGTTGGTATAGTGTGTTTCCTTTAGTTCCACTTCCTTAATGTGACTGAGGAGGTAGAATCATATCATAGTGGCCTCCCATTACATGTTTACCCTGGCTGGATGTTTGCTTAGGTAGATGTGGGAGGAAGGTGTTACATAATCTATTTCTCCAGTCCCATTTTACAATTAACAAGGGTAATTAATCCTACTTTTATGTTACAAAATAATTGTAAATTTGAAATGGTAAATATATCTTGAGAATCAGGAGATTCTCGGGATGATTAATTCAAGTTGTTAAATCTAGAACGTTTTCCTTAGAATAGTAGGTCATGATACTCTTTTCAACCATATCGTGCACATAAGATGTTGATCCATGGCCAAAAGGTCACAAATAGATGGAATGATTTCCCCATGGCTTGGCCTTCCTCAACTATTCAAGGAACAACAATCAACATCAGATGTCTTATGTCCAAATATTTACCCAAATCGTGAGTTAATGGCATCTTCAAGATTGAAATTGATTCACTAATGAGGTAAAATAACATAATAGTTACTAACTCCTTTCTATAACTCTTTAGCATTAAAATTATTATAATCTATGCTCGAGGATTTGAAAAAATAACTATAAACTAAGGAAATAAGGTGAATAATTATACCAATTCCAAGGCCCAACATCACCCCAAAGCTTACCTTTTTGCATGACTGTAAAGTCAATTTACTAAGTAAACTAACACATGTGTTTTACTTGTCAATTCGGGTTTGTAGACTTGGAAGCACGTCCAAAATATATGGATTTCAGGTGAAATCAAATTAGGAAGACAAGACTATAAAGTTAAAGGAAGTGCATATTACAAATATAATCTAAGTTTTGAAGACTAACAAGTTTCTTGTTCAAGATGCAAAAAACAACAGAAGAGGCTCCTAGCTTAGGAGATTGTAGTGGCCAATCTGGGGTGCTAGATTAGACTAGATTTATTATCGACCTGGGTAATTAAACTTCGAGGAGTGTGCCTAAAATCTATAGGCATAAAGGATTCCTAACTAAGTGCTTGTGGTGATAGGCGACAGTACTTCTTTACAGAAGGTTGAGGTATGTTTCCTCTCACTTTAACACTCAGATTACCTAGATTATCTAACTATCTCAGAGATACAGAGTATAGCTAGACTAAGATTTGAATCCCCTTACAAGGATGCTATGCACAAAACCCTGTCTAGTTACCATTGAAGCACTCATAAAGAAATCAAAAACACATTGAACTTTAAATACACGCACACATAGAGTTCATGGAAATGCCTTAAAACATAACGCTAGACCAAGTCTCTTACAAGACCTGATTCAATGATCTAACGATGATATCTTTAAGCAAGCACCATGGATTCCATTCGTGAGAAATCGTAATCGAATTGAAAAAATCATTAGCATGGAGATAACATTAACAATATGCGTTTTATGTAAATTCAAGAGCTGTGAAAATGATATTAAATGGCATGCATTCAAAAGCAAAGGAAATGCATTCTATGTAAATTTAAAAACAATGAAAATGAAAGGCATAGTATACCAATCCATGCAGGGCCCATCCACGTTTCAATGGTACACTGGAATGAGCTCAATCAATCGACAATGTTAACGCATGGACAATGCTGGAGTGAAATCGTAATTGTATTCAAACACTAAGAGTTGCAATCACATATATGAATTCAGTCCTTTAAAACAATACATAGAGGTAACATAACATTGTTTGTAAACAAAACGATACAGAGTTTGTATCCCCTTCATATCTTGAGTCGAATGCCCATTCATTGAAGCAGTTGTTCCTGCTTTTACAGTGGAATGATTTTCGGTCATTCTAAGATGAACCGGTTTCCCAAAAAGACAAAATTATTTCCAAAAATACAAAACGAAGCCGATTTAGAAACCATGGCTTTCACTGCCTTTGTAACCAAAAAGGCTGGCGTTTGACCCAACGCTGACCGCATAAGTAGGAGCTTTTGATCTGCTGTAAAATCGATTTTTCTTCATGCTTGTACATTGAGGAGCTCGTCCTTATCCACTACTTTGGCTTGCCGGTCATGCCATGTGTCAGATGATAAACTATTTACAAGATGTGATATCTTCCTGAGACCTTTTTGTTAAAAATTCCTAATTTCTAACATAAAAACTCATAAATTAACTTTAATGTGAACTAACAACTATAACGCTATTAACTAATCAATTTCAATGGATGTAAAGAGGTCTATGGAGGGAAAAGATAGGCAATTGATGATGTTTTTAGAATAAAAAGAGGGTAATGGAATGGTACCAACATCTCCCCCAAGCTTAATGTCTTAGCATGTCCTCATGCTAAGCTTGATGTGTTGCCTCTATACTCTGTCCCTACCTAAACCTCTGCTGCCTTCAACAATGAGTCTATGTTCTTTTTAGCCTGGGCTTCCTTCTGGGTGTGGAGCTCATGCTTCAAACTCTTGTATTTCTCCTTGATGCCTTTCTTCTGGGTATACCACTTGGTTGCCCAGTTAAAAATGTCAGCCTGTTTAGTCTTGAGCTCTTTAATTTGATCCTTTATCTTTTCATTCTTTTGCTAGGTTTTCTTACTCTGAATTTTTAACATCTCATTCTCCTTTTTAATAACTTTTTCCAACATGTTGGCTTCCATCAGTTCTTCCTTTAATCTTTCAACTTGCTTCTCCAGCTTCCTTTGTTTCTTCACTGTAGGTGGTGACTCCTTTCCTTGCCTATTATTGCTCTCAACCTCCACTTTGGCTTCTTGTCCATGCTGTGAGTGAGCACTGCTTTCGATATCCATCGGTGCATGTGCATTGGATTCAGGGTTGATATTCTTGTGACTGGGACTTTTGTGCTCTCCTGGATCTCCTTGTATAGGTTGTGAAAATTTTGTCTTGCTCCCTTTTCTGGGCTACTTCTCGTCTCATTTTCCTCGTCCTCACATGGCTACTGGGTGGAGGGACATCGTTTGATTTATGCACAGGAATCTCCTCGTCAATGTCAAGCATGTATCCTGAGTATTCGTGTTGCTTTTGCTCTTCTTCGCTATCCTTGATTTGATTGGCAACTAGGAACTCCTTCCATGTCTTGCCCCTCCTCTGTACTTCAAATTCAACGAGAATCTTAATTAACCCGAAATGATAGAGACTCTTGTCCTCATTACATTTCTACTTTTGAATGGTCTTCGACATCTTGGTCAAGCTTTGCAAGAGGAAATATGGTAAACTCATAGTGCACTGCCCCTTTAAATGTAGCAGGAGTTTAATATGGTACAAATAAACTATACTATATCGACCCTTGCATGTAACAAACTTTTGGATGATATACACCATCTCGTCCCATGGATGTATCAACCAGCTCCTTGGGACTCCCTTCTTCCAATTAACTGATGAAACCCTCGACCTGGACATGAACTGGGTCCATGACTTCTCTTTAAACTGTTTAGTCTTGAAGTACTTCTCTCCTTCTGGGTTGATCCCTAAGGATTGTGCTATAGTGTCTTCTGAGACTCTAAATGAGAAATTACCTATTAGCACCTTCTCCCCATTGAATGTAAAGGAAAATTGTTTAGTCACTTCCTCGTTGCTTCCATTAAACTTTTCCAAGAAGAGTAGCCAATGTTTCTCTCTTAAAATTTCAATGCAGTCATCGTGGTACTGAGAGCTATCAAATGTGTTTGGTTCTACTCTATTAGTCATTTTACAGAAAATTCTTGCTCTAACCCTCTTCGTTTATGCTTATTAATCAAACAAAGGTGTTTTAGTTTGTTACCTTTACTTTTCGCTCCACACACTGACCTGGTGGCGTCCTTTGTTATTCACAACCAGCTCCTTCAGTGGCTTGAGTAGTGACCGGCTGACTGGCCCTAAATTGTGGCAGAGATAGAATTTTTGTAAGCCCAAACACTGTGCTTTGCTCTCATAGCACTTGGCGTTCTCGGCTTCCGTTCTTCTTTGAAAATCACTACACTGAATTTCTAATATGGAAAACACTTCTACAACTGAGAATGAAATAAGATTTAACAACCGACTCGACCCAATTCAATGTAATGAAAACATAGCATACTCATAGTTTAATGACAGGGGAGTAGTTGTACTGGATTGTGCGAATACCATCATGAGAATGCCACGAGCATGTATGAAGTACTGGAGCTATAAATAATGGATAGTCGCTTTGCATGAGTCGACTTGGTTGAGCGATCATGTCATAAGTTGGTCGATTCCAATCAATGCATGAAACTGTATAACATTTGGCTTCCCGAGAGTTCACCACCTGTCCTTTGTTTATTACTTCTTGGTCGACTAAGGAGATGTTGGACCGAGAGAAGTTTCTATGGCTGATAGGGAGTGAATAGCAAGGCTGGGAGGGTGGTGGGATAGTGGATTAGAAAGCGTAGGAAAATATGGGGATAGGCTAGAGCATTTGAAACATGGTAGGGATTAAAAATATGATGAGAGTGGTGGATATGTGGGGAATTTTTTTATTTTTTTTTTTGAAATTGATTATAGCAATTACAGTCTTTACATTTAACACTAAAGCAATCTAAGAATTTAAATGTTAAAAATAGAAATGATAACAACACTTTACACTTTTAATGATTGATCAAGAGTTCAGCTGGCATGCATAGATAGGATTTCTTGTTTAGATGTGATGAATCTTTGTTGTCCATAATAGGTCCCTCTGAGATAAATTTAGATGCAATAGGTCCCTCTGAGATCTGGATAATGTTTGCACAGCCTCTTCAAAATCTGGAAAAGACTATATGTGTGCAGCTTCTTTGATCTTTGATGTTTGCTGGAGGCTTGGTGACAAGCAACCTTTGGATCTTTGCTGAACTTTGTTGAAGCTTTTGCTGAAGTGGCTTGGGATAGAAGTCTCTAACAAGTCCCTTTATGTTTGTTAAATAGGTCCCTCTATTGTTGGTGCTGGTGTCATGGTCTTCTAAATAGGTCCCACTGCATAGTGCTACAAACAGGTCCCTCTAACTAAAACAAAGACACAAACAAATTCTTTATTGAAATACTGAAGTGCTGAAACAAACTTCTTGAGAATTTACAATGAAGAGATAAACTCTTTGAAAATTTGCAGTGAGGAGATGAGATAAGAAAACAAAAATGCAAAAATGTTGATCCTTCTCCCCCACTGAAGTTTTGACTTGTCCTCAAGTCATTAGTGAAGCGATAAATAAATAGGAAACGAAAAGAACAAGGAATTCTTACCAGCCAAAGAATTGGTTTTCAAGTAAGAATTCTGGGTTAGAGTGTGCCAGAATCTAGTTTTCACATCTAAACCATTATTTTATTTTTTTGTATACATATATATATTTTTTATTTTTTTATTTTTATTTTTTATTTTTTTGAAGTGATAAAATGGAAATGAAATGAACTAAGGTAGAGATACTACAGCTAAAGGCTGCAATATCTCAACCTCCCTTTGATGAGATACAGTTTGAAGAAAATCCTCCTTAGTAATGGGCTTGTGATAGAGTTTCAACCTATGGCCATTGACAAGAAAGGAGTGACCTTCTCCATCAATGGTAATAAGCTGGACTGATCCATTCTCATGAACTTGAACTATTTCATATGGGCCCATCGAATGTGTAGTAAACCTTGGCTTTATGATCTCTGAATTTAGAATCAAAGAGTAAAGCCCAATCTCTTTCTTTGAACTGTTTCTTCTTGATATGTGCATCATGCCACTGCTTCCTTTGTTTTTGCATGAGGAGTGTTGTCTCCTCTACTTGCTACCGCATTTCATCCAGCTGGTTCAATTGCTGAATTCTTTCTTGTTGTGCTTCATTTAGATAAATTCCCAAATCTGAATCCATCTTAAAGGTATGTATTTGAAACTCAATACAAAGCATTACCTCTTTTCCATACACCAATTGATATGGTGTAAATCCTATAGTATTCTTCCACGTGATTCTATAAGCCCAGAGTGCATCTTTGAGCTTCTCCTCCCAGTTCTTTCTGTTCATTGCTACAGTCTTAGTGATAATTCCTTCCAATGTTTTATTTGTTGATTCCACTTGGCCATTGGCCTGTGGATGGTAAGGTGTACTTCTTCTATGCTTAATTTGATATTTTTCGGTGATGTCCTTAACTAACTTTGAAGTAAACTGAGTACCTTGATTTGTTACTATCTACCTTGGTACTCCATACATTACAAAAATTTCTTCAAAGAGGAAATTTACCATTGTTTGTTCAGTTGCCCGGACTAGTGCTTTAGCTTCAGCCCACTTTGTCACGTAATCAGTACATACTAGGATGTACTTCTTACCATTGGAAGTTGGATTGATGGGTCCTATGAAGTCTAGAGCCCATTTTTCAAATGGCTCTAGGTGTACTTGAGGCTGAAGTGGCATCTCATCTGTAGCTGTTGGCCTACCCATTCTTTGACACCTATCATAACTCTTCACGTACTTCTTGGAATCCTTGAAAATAGATGGCCAGTAGTACCCAAGACTAAGGATCTTGAATGCTGTTCGTTTAGCTACAAAATGCCCACCACATGGTTCATCATGGCAATATTTTAAAATATCAATAATTTCATCATTTCTTACACATCGTCTAATAATCATATCATAACCAGTGTAAAATAAATCGCCATTAACCCATGAGTATCGAGCACTTTGTTTGATTAGCCTCTTCTTTTTCTTTGGAGTAAAATATGGAGGTGTTCTTCCTGTGGACAAGTAATTGGCCAAGTCAGCATACCAAGGATTCACTATTGAAATTGCAAATAAATTTGCATGTGGAAAAGAAACTTCAACCGGAACAACCTCACCTTGATTTTGTAGTATAGAAAGAAAATCTGCCACCTGATTCTCCTTACCTAGTCTATCTAAGTGATGTTAAATTCCTGTAACAATAACAACCATCTGGTAACTCTGCCACTAGTTACTGGTTTATTCATTAAATGCTTAATGGTAGAATGGTCAGTATGTACAAAAGCCTCATAAGCAGTTATATAATGTCAGAATTTATTCACAGCATGTATGACTGCAAGCATCTCTTTTTCTGTGATTGTGTAGTTTAATTATGCAGGTGTTATATTTTTTTTAATGAAATAGATGGGATAATGACAAGACTGCTCTTTTTGGCCTAATGAGGCACCTACTATAGTATCAGATGCATCTGTAAAAATGTGAAATGGTAGGTTCCAGTTAGGTCCTTTTAAGACTGGTGTGGTTGATAGCTTTTCTTTGAGTGTTTCAAATGCTTGCTGACAATTATCATTCCAGTTGAAAGGTGCATCTTTGGCTAGAAGCTTAAACAAAGGTAAAGCTATTCGACTAAAATGCTCAATAAATCTTCTGTAATAGCTTGCATGCCCAAGAAAACTTCTTACCTCTTTTTGAGTCTTCGGAATTGGAAAATCGACAATGATCTGGATTTTTGATGGATCAAATTTAATGCCGTGAGAAGAAATATAGTGTCCTAATACTATCCCTTCATTTAACATGATAAAACATTTTTGGTTGCTTAGGGACAGATTAGCTTCAATACATCTCTTCAAAAATTTTTCAAGATTCGTTAATGCATGCTCAAATGAATCGCCATACACTGAAAAATCATCCATATAAACTTCAACACAATCATGAACTCAATCAGCAAAAATAGCTAGTACAGCTCTCTAAAATGTAGTTGGAGTATTGCAAAGTCCAAATGGCAAAACATTATAAGCTTAAGTGCCCCAAGGACAAGTAAAAGTGGTTTTGTCCTGGTCCTCTAAGGCTATCCTGATTTGGTTGTAGCCACTGAAACCATCAAGAAAAGAGAATGATGATTTCCCAGCTAATGTGTCTAGAACTTGGTCAATAAATGGCAGTGGGAAATAATCTTTGAGGGTTGCTTTGTTCAATTTTATGTAGTCAACACAAATCCTCCACTTACCATTTTTCTTGGACACTACTACCAATGGGGATACCCACTGACTGTCAGAGATAGGATAGATAAAATTGACTCTTAACAGTTTTTGTAATTCTTCTCTAACAATATCCTGAAGCATGGGGTTCATTCGTCTCTGTGGTTGCCTCACCGGTTTGACATTGCTATTTGTATAAATATGGTGAGTGCATGTTTCAGGGTGGATTCCATGCATATCAGTGTAGTCCCAAGCAAATGATTTCTGGTATTTTCTCAATAATTGAATCACTTTCTCTTCCTGAGATGAGTCTAGGTGAGTGTTACCGGGAATAGTGTCCACTCGGATGCTGTTATTCCCACTAAGATGGGTGGCTATCTTAGAAACAAACAAGTAAAGTCTACTTTCGTTTCCTTTAATGAAAATAGACAAGAGGAGAACCAAGAAGATCAACCTTAGTCTTGCGCTCAATTTCTTCTCCTTCTTGATAGAGTTTCACCGCTTCTTCAACTACCTAGCTTCAAAAAGAACCTGTGGAATCATAGCAACATACTACTATCAAAGAAACAAAGATCTATATTCATAAATAACTCAGGACCATATGTGTGTTAACCATATAAATGCATATATAAACAAGTACACAAGAATATGGAAGGAAACTAGAATAGCTTTATTAAGATGAAAAGTAGCAAGAGGATTAAAACCATATGTTCTGACCGAGCATCATCCTCCAGCTAAGAAGCCCTTCTTCACCTCAAGCAAAGCTTAGATCACCCAACACTATGAATGTACACCAGAAAACCAACAACACTTCTCTATAAGATACAAAATTCCAGCCTCCGATCTCTGTGATGAGGGATCCATACATAGATGATTACAGAGAGGTGAGTCATCTTCTGGGATCTTGATTACTGTCCTCTCTCTGATAGTTCCTGCTTCCACTTGGAGAATGATGATCTCTTACTCATCCCTGGTCGAAAACAAAGAGGC
>APFE030430588.1:0-28069 GCA_000404065.3 Pinus taeda
CATGTTTCCAAAGAGAGCCAAGCAAATTATTTCCCTCATTTCCTACCTGTTAAGCTACCCATCAGATCATTGGGTAAACGAGGCTATCTTAGGTTATTTGTCTATCTTTTCAAAAGAAAACAAGCCTACCTTCATGTATAACTATAGTCAATTTTTGGCTGATGTTATGCATGAGCAGCTTATGAATATCACAACTGAAGGAGTATTCAAATACTCTTTTGTCTTATTTCACATGTTTATTTTTTAGCAGGGAGACAAATTGCCCATTGTTTTGCACAAGCAAGATGAGCAGCAAGAAGATCAATCAGTGATTCATTGGACCTCGTTGATCAAAAAGAAATCCACTGAGTTCAAATTTTCAGATTTCATACACTGTTTCATTCACCTGATAGCACAACTTTTCAGCAGTCAAAGTGAACCAAGAGTCAATGCCGAAATCAAGAGGATCTTGCACCTTAGTGATCAAGTCAGAAAAGGAGTCTGGTATCTCTACCAAAACTACACAGAGATCAGAGTATATGGGTGTGAGTTGGCTCCATATAAGTTGCCAAAGTATGTTCCGATGAGAATTTTCTCTTTGGAATATATCAAGCAAATGATGAATATAGATGAGCTACATTTGATCTCAGGAAAGAGAAAATCACAGTTTAAGATTAAAGCACAGGTTGGGTCATTCATTTGCAACATCAGATCAGTTGGCTCAAAGGCAGATGCCATACTCAAACATATGGGTTTTCAACCCAGCTTCACTTGGTCCTACGATCCATTCAGCATTATTTCAGATTTAAGGGTGGAGCTTAAGACTACTTATAAATTATAATCACACACCTAGGCTTGAGATTGAGAAATTTAGAAATCAAGAACAGTGGGAAGAGAATACTCTTCAAGAAGCAGAGGAACAAGTCTTGCCTCCTTCTACTCATCAGACTCCAGTTTCTCAAACTAAGCTTGACAAAAGGCCTAGGGAAGGATCATCATCATCAGCAATTGGAGAAAAGGAATTCATCCACTACCAAAAGAAACCAAGGATTGAATCAAAGGCTACTACTACTACTACTACTGCAACTCAAGGTCAAAAGGAGCTGATTGTCATCAATCTAGATGATTCACAGGTATCTATAGGCACTGAGGAGCTTGTAATTACTACTCCTTCCACTTCTACTTCACAAACTTTGCTAGAAATTACTCAGTCTGCTGGACCAAGTGAAACAGAGTCGTCAAATGTTTTCACTAACTTTCTTGAGATCAAGCAGAAGAATGAAGCTTTAAAAGCTAATGTCTATGCGCAGTTCTGGAAGCAGACTTCCACTTCACAACACAGGTCACTGACAACATTTGACAACGAGAAGGGAAGAATGCAGATGGCCTTTCTGCAGGCTCAAGTACCTTTTCCAAAAGGTTCTTCTGATTATAAGAAAACTATATTCTCATTTGATGCCAATCAAATTCATCCAATTGAACAATGGACATGCATAGGCAGTCTAGTGAGATGTTGTTCTCAACCATGACCAACACTGCTATGGCATTGTTTAAGCTTAAAACTGATCTATCTAATGTGCAGTCTCAATTAAAGATTGAGAAAATATCATCTCTAGCTAAGGATAATAGGGTTAAGTCATTGGAGGACTTAGTCATTAAAATAGGATATGACCCTATTGATGTAAGAGCAGCAGAATATATAATCAGAAGGAAGAACACAGATATTGCAGCATTGAGAAAACAGTTGAAAATGCCTTCTACAGAGGACCCCCGGACTAAGGAAATAGCAGAGACAGAACAACACAAGGAAGAAATGCTCAAATTGATAATTGAGCAAAATGTACAAATTAAAATCATGGAGGAACAGATTGAGAAGTTCCTTAAAGAAAAAAAGAAATTCACTCAATTATCTATAGCCCCCATCACAACTATTCCTATTACATCTTCATTAGTCAGAGGGGAATCTACATCGACAACAGAGGATTTGAACAAACTTTCACAGGAACTCATTCATCAAAAGCAAGAGAATGAAAGGCTCCATAAGAAATTCCAGACTTTGGAAGCATAGAAAATAAAGAATGACCGTTTGTATGTTGAGGAAATGCAGAAAACACATAGGTTGAACAAAAGGAACGAAGAGTTGCAGAGTCAATCACTGATGGCACAGACCTTGGCCCAAGCCAAGGAAAGCATTTGGGTAGACATTAGTCAAGCCATAACTGAAATATGGCCATCCATTCAAATCGTTTTCGAGCAGGAGGAACTCATCAACAAATGTCAAGTGGCCATTGATGAAGTGAAACAATTACTTAAAGATAAACCAAGTGAGGCTATTGATATGATCAGAGTTCTTAATTCAAAGAGCAAGACAAAGTTGGAGCAAATACAGATTTTAGACAGCACAAAAACCATTTTGGAGATCAAAAAGGTTCTCCAAAAGAAGAACTTCATGACACAACTAGAAACTAAATGTCAAGCATTAAGGACCTTTGTTCAAAGGTTTCACTTTAAGTTTAATTTACTTAATCAGAGAGGATTATCGGGATTAGTAGCTCCAAATGATAGGCTTATCAATTTGGAGGATCACTGCTAGAGACTTTACACCATAGCAACTGATAGATCAAGTTTTGTAGGCATAAAAGGGCACATTACAGTGAAGCAGGGATTGGAAGCTTTAGATTTTGGTTTGACAATTAAGCATGAAACAAAACATTTTTTATAAATAAGTCCACTTTTGAGAAATACACATAAGTAGATGAAGTTTACAGGAAGTTGGTAAATCTCACCATACCAAGTGCACAAATATGGGATCACTTCTGCGAAGTAATTGAGTAACTTTCATCTTCAACCGACAAACAGTTGGGCAACACTTTTTGGAGACCAGTCATCAACAGATTCCTAAAGAATAGTGCCACCACTTAGCAGTTTTCAATTTCCTATTATTTTGTACTATTTTTGTAAAATTTTGTAAGAAATATCACTAACAAATATTTAGTTTTATATAAATAGCTCCTCATTCGAGTTATTATGGGTTAAACCCTTGTATGAACTTTGGAGCAGAACTGTAATTGTGCTGGAGATTTGCTACATTAATAAAAGGATTCTGAATTTGCCTTCTATAGCTTGTCCTTCCTATGAGTTTTTCTTTGTGATATTTCATAATGTTTTCTTCATATATTTAATTCTTTATGCAAATACCTGGGTAAGATCAACTGAGTTTTAGTCAGTCTTAAATCCCTTGTGGAGTTATAAATATTAATCAGGGACCAGTTTATGAAGCTATTTGTTATTGTAAACTCCCCTTTATCTATTAATTGCCACACCCTTTGCATTTTCTTAAATATATTTTGTTGTGTAAGTAAACATCAGTTACTTATATTCATTCTTATGGCCAATTAAATATTATGTCTGAATATTTAACAAGTTCCGTATAGGGGTACCCATGTATCTGATCCTTCCCACAAGATGTATTGGCAAGAGATCATGAGTTGGTATCCTATTGATGGGGAGATATTTTTAGTCAAGGACATAGTGCAACAGGGGTCCTTAGATGTGACGGATACTACATGTTTCACTTGGTAGTGGGATGTAGGCTAACAGTTCATCAACATTCCAGTAGTGCTAGCCCAACATCAGCATAGTGGGGTTGACCTAAGTCTATGCCACGGGTTGGATTGGAGAGAAGAGATGAGTTAGTATTCTATTGGCAGAGCAGCGTCTACAACCAGAGATAAAGCACAACTAGAGCCATGGGGTATGGGCGATGATGATTGGCCATGGTGGCTTTGGGATCCATTGATAGCGGATTGAGTCGGTGGCTTGTTTGGGATCTAGGTTTCAAGGGATCCATTCATTTTGGTCTAGCACGGAGGCATTATGTGACCAAGTGGTTTGTATGGGATCTCGGTATTAGTGTGTAGATGCCTCTGCAATGGACAAATATGAATTGCTTGAGGGAAAGTAATCTTGGGGTGGGAGGACTTGCAATATCCCCATTTTCAATTTCCTCTACAGTATAGTCCGTTACCACTCAAACTAGCAGGGTCCTAGGAGGGGATCCTATAGGGCAACTAACTAGGTCAAGGGCAACAATGGAGCGATAGCCCACTGTCACCTCAGCTAAGGCTCCCTGCTCTTTACGAACTTTCACGAATGGGAGGAAACCCGTTATATAAGGAATCACAAGATGAATGGATCAATGAAGAGATGAGGGATGATTCCTAAGGCCTATTCACAAGAGAGACTCAATTGTATGGCTTGCTTGCTTTGGAAGCAAGGTAATGGGCTCTCTAGGAAGGGCTAAGAGGGTTTTTTGAGGTTAGGCTTTGGAAATATGTCTTATTAAGGAAGCCCATAGTCTCAGAAAGCCTTATGGATACTTGGCTTTTGAATGATCTTTGTGGAATTAGAGTCAACAAGTTGCAAGACCACCAAAGGCCAAGTGGACCCAAAATTAGGTCAAGGGTATGGAGTTAACCGACCAAGGATGTACTTGACCTAATTAGGGAAGGGAAGAGGATCAAAGAAAGAATCTTCTTTTGATAGGTTAATGTTATGAGCCCATTGAGGTTACTAGCCAATGGGAAACCAAGGGCAAGAATTGATCTTCGAGCTAGGGCTTGAAATATCTCAAGATCCCACTGTTAGAATCTCGTGTAATTTAGAAAGCTTCTTGAGGACACACCAACGTAGTTGTGGGCAAGAGATTGAATTCTTTTGATGGATAAGTCGTGAGAAAAGTGATGCCCTAGGTGACCTATGGAGGCTAGACCTAGAAAAAGAAGGGAAGGTGAGAAGAATTATCTTTGAAAATGATCACCTATGTAAGGATCAATGCATAATGCTTTGGAGAACATGGAGTCAAGATGAAATTTGTGATTTAGAGGAGCCACACCCAATCAAGGAGCCTCCTAGACAACTTTGCATGGCAATTAGGGCATGAGAGCAGTTGCTAGAAGAGTTTATACTTCAATTTGCAAGAATTGATGACTTATCAAGATATGTTCAATAGAAAACAATCTCTAGGAACATTCACCCTTTCACACATGATACATGAGATTATGCAACGCTATAAAAGACTAAATTTCTACAATTTCACATAAGAAAAGCAGTAAATTTCAGATCTAGTATAGCGAAAATCCTAGCAACATCAATGTATTAAAGCAAAATAACAAGAATAGATATGAAAAGATTACTTACATCTACAAAGGGTATATCCAATCACCAAAATTATGCCAATAATGAAGCTCTGACACAAGAAAGAGATATCCAAACATCAAAATTCATCCAAATTTGTCCTCTAAAAGGGAGCAGAAATCTCACAAGAGAGAATAACCCAATCCAAGTGATGATAAGAGAATGAATCACCTCTCGGAAAGAGGAGGTTTCGAGGCGCAGCGGACTTCAAGACGCGCAGCTAGGGTTACAGCGGGGCTCTGAGTTTGCTCCCTATGGAGCGCAGCAGAGGAGGGAGCTCCACTCCCTCCTACAAGGAAGCGGTTGCCAGTAGAGGCAAGTCACCACTAGGTAATGTCAGAGCATTTGATGAAGAGGGGAAAAAAATAATGAAAAGGAGTCAAATGGGACCAGGTCCAAGGAAAATAGCAGTACCAAGGACAAGGAGGAGGAAGACAAAAGCTAGGGAACAAGGGACAAATATCAAAAGGGACCATGCAGACCCAAAACGGAGATTACTCCTAGAGTAGTGTTAAATGGTCCTGCTCTGTAGGTGCACAAGGAACATATGGGGACTTACGCCATAATCTGCAAATTCATGGGAATATGACCCTCTGAAAAGGCATTATAGACATGGATCAAATACCACTGGAAACCCAAAGGTAGTATTGACCTCCATCTTGGGTCAAAAGGTTTTTTTTACCGTGGTATTCACTAACATTGAAGATAAAGACAGAATATTCGAAGGAGGACCCTACTTTTATGCAGCAACGGGCCTCTATATGCGGCCGTGGATGATGAACTTCGTTCCAAAGAGGGAGACATTCACCTCGGTACCTGTTTGGGTAAGGCTCTATTCCCCACCTCTCAATTATTGGCAAAATGTATCACTTGCTTCCATAGGCAATAAACTAGGTAGTTTTGTTAAAGCTTCAGAAGCCACAAGACGGGGTAAATATACTTCCTATTCTAGGATTTGTGCAGAAATGGATCTATCAGGCGCTCTTCCGGATGAAATTATCCTGGAAGTTTTTGATGAGGAATGGATGCAAACTGTGCATTATGAGCATATCACGTTCAGATGTCGTAAATGCCACGAACATGGTCACTTGATCAGAGACTGTCCTCTTAGTAAAGCAGACAACAAGGGCAAACCTAATATAGTGAAGGATACTGATAACTTTCAGAAAGTGGCAAGTAAGGGAAAAGGAGGCAGAAAGGGATCAAAGCAACAGTGCAATGAGGGGCAAAAGTCCAACCAGAACAGGTTTCAAGCACTGGAAGAAAATGAAGAAATGATAAATGAAGATCAAACAATGGAGGAAGGCCCTAGGGAAGAGGAGAAGGAAGAGAACTACAACCCAACACAAGAGATTTGTAATAAGAAAGAGACTATGATGAGTGAGACTGAACTAGAAATGAATATGGAAATGACCCAAAGTGAAACAGATCTAGAGGACCCTGAACTTCAGGAAATTCTAGAAAAGGAACACATAGATCTGAAAGGGTTCTTGATGCAGGGAACCACGGGAGGGATAGATTCATTACCTCAAGAGGATTTGAACAAAATACAGCATTTGTTTTTATGGAAGACACAAGAAAGTGGGTTAGGAATAGGAAAAACCATTGACAAGCACGAAAACAAAGGAGTGAAAACAATGAAACCAACCCCAGGACTAGCTACTAGAAATGCAGGCAAGAAGAGAGGCCGGAAAAAGCAGAAGGAGCTTTTGATGGAGTGTGGAAAGCTAATGATAGATTCGGGTAAGATGAAAGACCTAACCAGTTACTCCTTTACAAGTCTTTAAATATGAAGTTCACATCTTGGAATATCAAAGGTCTAGGAAGTAAAAGAAAACAAAGATTGCTTAGTTATAGAATGAAACAAGATATGATGGATATGATCTTCATCCAGGAAATGAAATGTTCCATTCAGAAAATAAGACTTTTACACAGCAAATGGCTCAATAGATATGAGTTTCTAGAGGTTAACGCTGAGAACACGGCGGCGAGTATTCTCACTCTTTGGAATCCCCAAAGGGTCAGCATAATGGATGCAGAGGCATCAAGAAATTACCTATCAGTGGTCATTCAACCAGTTCGGGTTTCGGAAACATTCTTAGTCACAAATGTTTACGGTCCTCAAAGAATAGAGGATAAACTCAAATTGCTAGAAGCCCTTATTGACCTCAGGAACAAACAGGCTGGAATTCCTTGGATCATGGGAGGGGATTTTAACATGATCAAATCTCTCTCGAAAAAAAAAGGAGGTACCAGAGCGCTTAACAAAGACTCCTTAGCGTTCCAATCATTTATAGATAATATGAATTTGGTAGATTCAGAATCGGGCAATGGCCTTTTTACATGGAACAACAAAAGAGGAGGTGAGGCACTGGTAGCTTCTAAGTTAGACAGGTTTATGATATCAGAGGAGTTGATGCTTCTAAATAAAGAAATAACAGCTAGAGTTCTTCCCTTTGGAGGTTCAGATCACTAGGCGATTCAATTGGAAATCAAGGGTATAGATTCTCCTAGGAATAGACCCTTCAGATTCGAAAATATCTGGCTCTCCCACCCGGATTTCATCAGTAACATTGAAAAATGGTGGTTTGAAGACTTGCAAATCCAAGGATGTAAGACGTACCTCCTTCATAAAAGACTAAAGCACATTAAGTTCAGACTTACAGAATGGAACCAGAAGGATTTCAGTAACATTTTTGAGGCAAAAGGAAATCAAGATTCTAGAACTCAACCAGGCTCTGATAAAAGATGGATTTGACAAAGCCAAAAGTGATCAAGCTGATAAATACCATCTAGATTGGGAAAAGTTATGCAAACAAGAGGAAATATTTTGGAGACAAAAATCCAAATATTTTGGAGACAAAAATCCAAAGTTCATGGCTCAAGGAAGGAGAGCGAAACACAAGATTTTTTTCACAGATCCACTATGGCTAACATAGCTCACAACAGAATCTCAATGATCAAGGATGAGGAAGGGGAGATTCAGAACACTCATAAAGATATTGAGCTGTGGTTGTTCAACATTTCCGGAACATCACTCGGGAAAACATTCCAAACAGGGATCAGTCCATCAGGGGAATTACAAGGCATATCCCTAAGCTAGTGTCCAGAGAGGACAATTTTAACCTCAATAGACCAGTTACTGAAGAGGAGGTCAATGAGGTTCTCAAAGACATGCAGAATGGCAAAGCACCAGGCCCGTATAGTTTCAATGTGGATATTTTTAAAGCTTGTTGGCATATTGTCAAAGAGGACATTTTGAATGTGGTAGAGGATTCCAGGAGCAGCGAAACTATCCTGAAAGCTCTCAACAACTCCTTCATCACCCTAATTCCCAAACAGGATTCAGCTCAAACTACAGATAAGTACAGACCTATTGCCTTATGTAACGTGGTTTACAAGATAATATCCAAAGTAGTGGCTAATAGACTCAAACCTCTCCTTCACTCGCTAGTGTCTGAGGAACAATTAGGCTATGTGGAGGGAAGACAAATTCTAAACAACATTATTCAAGCACATGAGGTGGTTCACACACTAACCAGCAAGAGGCAAGCGGGGATGATCATGCAATTGGATATAGCCAAAGCATATGACAAGGTGAATTGGATTTACATCAAGAAAGTTCTCTCTGCCTTTGGGTTCGACCACAACTAGGTCAGATGGATCATGGTGCTGGTGACTTCTTCTAGCTTTTCTATTCTGGTCAATCGCTCTCCCTCAGAGATCTTCAATCCTTCTAGAGGCCTCAGGCAGGGAGACCCGCTCTCTCCCTTTCCCTTCATTCTCATGATGGAAGGACTTGGGCGATCCATTAAGCAGGCCAAGGCAATGGGAAAAATCAGGGGTCTTCAAGTTTCTGAGAATGGTTTTGCTCTGACTCACCAACAATTTGTCGATGATACCTTACTGCAAGGAATCCCCACAGTCAAAGAAGCTTCGGCCTACAAGCAAATCCTTAAAGATTTTGCCTTAGCTACAGGTATGGAAGTCAATCTCTCTAAGTCAAAAATCTTCTTCTTAAACACTAACATTGCTATCCAAAGAAATATCTCAAGAATTCTTGGTTTCCAAAGAGATTCCCTCCCCTCAAAATATTTAGGAGTTCCTCTTACTGCCACTGGCCAGACCCATGCACAAGAGTATTTGGGAACCGGTTCTTAATAAGTTGCAGGACAGAGTCAAAAAATGGACCTTCTGTGCCTTGAACCTGGTAGGCAGGTTAGTTCTGACAAAGGCAGTTCTGCAATTTATCCCGGTTTTCATGTTATCAGCTCTCCCAGCTCCCAAAGGTGTCTTAGAGCAAATCAGGAATATACAAAGAGATTTCCTTTGGCACAAGGAGGAAACAAGAAAGAAATGGGCCCTGGTTTCCTGGGAAAAAATATGTAAACCCAAAAGTCATAGGGATCTAGGCTTGGACGATCAAGAGATTCTTTGTAAAGTCCTAGGAGCCAAGCTTTGGTGGAGATGGGTTCAAGAGCCAAAAGCCCAGTGGGCCAGGATATGGAAAGAGAAATATGCCAGCTCTTGGCACACCAATGATCTCATAAGAATGTCTGGAATTATAAAAGGCTCCTACATATGGAATATAGCCTGGGAAAACAGAAGCCTAGTTCAAAAGAACAGTTTCTGGGAAATTAGCACAGGAGATCTTGCTCTCTTTTGGGGGGACAAATGGCAACAAGAACCAACGTTGTTAACAGAGAATTTTTTAAGCCTCAAGCAGGAAAAAGATGCCCAAGGGTTAAATAAAGTAAAGGATTTCTGGGATCTTACTCATATCTCCGAAAAGTGGAGAAGCTGGAAAAACATTGACTGCAGAGAGGACAACCCCCGTAAAAATCAAAGCAGAGGCTCTTGGGGACTTGCTAAAGCAAAGAATGATCTTAGTAACAGAGGGGCAAGATCAATTAAGATGGGGTAATAACAAGAAAGGAACCTTTAATCTCAAGGAAGCAAAAGGTTTTCTCCTTGGGCTTGGTTCTAGTGTTCCAGACAAGACCTGGCTGCATCTCTGGAAGAATCAAGGCTGGATGAAGATCAAACTTTTTATGTGGTTGGTTCATCATAAGAAAATCTTGACTTGGGACAACATTAGGAGAAGAGGAGTTATGGGGCCTTCTAGATGCCAACTCTGTGAAGTGCAAGAGGAGACAATGGAACATATTCTCAACAACTGCTCATACACAACCTGGCTATGGGATTCGTTCTCTTCAATTTTCCACCAGTCTGATAGGGACAGAGGAAGTATCACAAATACCCTAAACCAATGGAGAAGAAACTATACGAAGAATGAATTCCTTAATTTGGCCTGGGCCTTCACACCTTGCTTCATTATCTGGAATTTTTGGAAAGAAAGAAATAAAAGAATTTTCAAGAATGAAAAGTCTTCATCACATCATCTATTTGATCTTCTCTTGAAACAGCTCAGAGAGACAGTCAGCTCCACTGTTCGCAATATCCCCAAGAATCCCCCCTCGGATAATGAGCAGAGAACTCTCAGGCAACTGGGATTGCAAGGGATAATTCCTCAAGGTATAAACAGAAGGGATATAGCTATGGTTACAGAGAAGGACTTCTGGCAACCTCCACCGAAAGTCTTTCTGAAATATAACATTGACGGTGCCTCAAAAGGCAATCTGGGAACTGCTAATTATGGAGGAGTTTTAAGAGATGAAGAGAGCAATATTATCTTTATCTTCCACTATCATTTAGGCAGAGCTACCAATAACATGGCGGAAGTGATGGCTCTGGAGCAGTGTCTAGAGTTTCTGATTCAAAACCATCACTCAAATGTAATTGTAGAAGCGGACTCTAAGATAACCATTAACGCTGTGAAAAGAATTAGCGGTGGTTCTCGGCCAGAGAGAGTCTCGAATCACTGGAAACTTATCTAGGTTTATCAAAGAATTCAAGCTAATCTCCAGGGTCTTCGAACCATAAGTTCCAACCATGTTCGTCATAATGCCAATAAGCTTGTGGACTTATTGGCCAATCAAGGTGTGTGCAATGTAGACCGTGGGATGGCTAAAAAGTGGCAAGAAATACCTCAAAGTTGTCTAAAGGCTATCTACGAGGATCAAGCTACTGAGGACAGGGAATTTTTCCGATTTCGAGCTAGGTTGAATAGCACGAATTGACGTTGTCAGATTGTGCACCCTCAGCCCAACAAGATGAACCAGGAAGGTTGGATAGTCAATTTTGGTCTCACTTTATCCCGAAGCATTTCGACCGTGATCCCCAGGTTACTGGTTGGCACTCTGCAAAATCAGTTCCCAAACAAACTCTGGTCCGGGTCCTGGTTTCGCTGTATGAACAAGCAGAATGGGCGGTTGATAGTGTACAACAGTTGGCTTTCTCCCTCTTTCCGTTTTCAGGCTAGAAATCCTGGCCATAGTCAGTTTTCCGGCAATCACACGTCTGTAAAGTGGAAAGTGGTTTTGCAGTTTCGGGAGCAATCCCATAGGGATCACAACACGTGGCAAGGTGGCAGTTTCGAAAACCGCCCTTCATCACTCGTTAAGGTTCGGTCGTGTATGGCGGCACAATATGGCTCCTGGCCGTTGGATCTGGCAGCTCGGATGGACGGATGGGATCGTTCGTGCTGTTTAGTGGGGCCCGACGGGCCATTTCCCCGTTCCCTGATGGCGCGTCTTGTCCTTTTCCGTCCTTTGGGTTTTTTGGGTGATCGGGGGTGACTGTTGTCGTTGGTCGGCTCCGAGGGTGTGTTTTGTCCGATTCGGCATTTTGGTTAGGATTCTGGTAGCCCTTCAGAGGTTTTTCCCATGGGTTTTGGGTCTTCGGGTGTTAGATAGAGGGTCTTAGTCTTTGGCAGGTTTACCTGTTCTCCTGAGTTTGTTTAAATTGACAGGTTTCTGTATATTATGCAACTTATCTTTTGAATTAATGAAATAGAAGGTTCGGCTCTTGCTTCAACAAAAAAAAAGAAAATGAATCACCTCTCATCTATTTATACAATGTCTAATGAATTCGATTTAACTAAATTGGCCTAATTGAGCCCCTAAAATAAAATAATGTGCATAATAATGATACTTTTGGTGACAAGCCCACCAAATAGCTCAATAACATAATAAGAAGCCTCTCAAGAGGGCCGAATGATGAACAAAGTGAGTTGTTGGGCCTTTGAGGAGGCATAATGAATTC
This sequence comes from Pinus taeda, assembly GCA_000404065.3. Taxonomy (NCBI): domain Eukaryota; kingdom Viridiplantae; phylum Streptophyta; class Pinopsida; order Pinales; family Pinaceae; genus Pinus; species Pinus taeda. Next base: position 12,340 of record APFE030430588.1, read on the forward strand.
CAACAGGTGCCATGATGTAGAAATAGACTCTAAACATAGTGAACAAGGGGTTGGCCCCTTGTTTTCCAAGCATGAACCTGTAGTGCTCCCAAATGGGTGTGGGGGCATAAAAGACATCCTCATGGGTCTCCAAATGGATTGAAGATATATGTAAACCATCCACAAGGGTTCGAATGATGACATAAGCCCTCCCTCTGCAGTAGGAGAGATCCTCTGGACCCTGGAACATCTGCCAAGTGTATGGTGCAAGTGTGGAATCCACTGGGCATGGTGAACTAGGTGCATCATCCTCATCCAAAAGGTGGAATACGAGCAATCCATGATCACTATTGGAGATCCCTCAAGTAATCTTTGCTATGTTGGAGGCCCAAGGCTCTCAACGCTCACCCTACAAGTGCCAATGTGGCCCTTGGGAGGGCTAGGACCTCGTATAGGGAAAAAAAGCTCCAAATGGAGATCCACCTCAAATCCTGCATAAGATGCAATGCATCCCCTTGCCCTCTAATACAACAAATTATTAGAATAATCAAGTAAAAGAGCTTACAAGTCATGGAATCAATGGGGCATTTCATGGTGGCATGCCCTTCCATAGTGGGCTTTGGCATATACAAGTGTCTCCAAGATCAATAGGGTGTTAACCAAGGACCCTATTAGGTGGATTCAACCTCTTAGGGAGGTGACATGTCCATGGTACATCCCTCAAATGGTGGGTGGCAATGATATAATAATGGAGAGGAGTGGGGATCAGGGGGGAATCATTCAGACCACATGTCATGGTTCATGGGTAGCTAAAATAAGGGAAGCCCACACCTGGGTATGTGAGTGTAGGAGGGAGGAAATCATGGTACATGAGTTAACCCGGCCTTCGTTTTTCCACCCTTCTTCATTTGTCTTTTGCCTTTCATTGATTTTTCTTCACAACTGCTCGAGGCTCCAAGGGATGAGAGCATGATGTGTAATATGTAGCAATGGATAACCCTTAAGGTGGGGTGGTTCATTGCCCACGAGGGGTTGGGGCAATCATAGGCTCCTTAATGATAGAGGGGGCTCATCTAGGGCCCATAGGAACCAGGGTGATAGCCATGGATAAGGGGTAGAACTCATGTTTGGCTTTTGCCCATGTGCTAAATTCGTATGCCCGGCCATGTTTTGCATTTTGTGGTACATTTCCTGTTGAGAGGACAAACTATGCTTTTTCTTTTCTTTTTAGCTACATCAACCTTTGGGGCATCGTTCCAGGCTCAACCCAAGGCATGGACAAGGGGAGGGGGAGGCTAACCCTATGTGGACCTGAATGGGGAAATAGATGAATGGGGCTATGAGTGGAAGGGGGGTGATGTAGATGGTATCGGGAAGCAGGACCACAAAACCAAAATCGGGATTTCCCAAGTAGTGCCAACCCTAAAGCGAATGGTTTGTAAAAGAGATCCGACGGGACTAGGATACAAGGGTAACCACAAAATCGGGCAGTGGAGACAAGAATACAAACCTAACCCACTCTTTCCATGTAATTCCCCCATAAATTCGTGCCCAAAAGTATCCATGACAAGCAAGGAAAATTACTCAATTATACCAATGAAAAGCCATACCTTTGAGGTAGGGAGGCCCACCTTCAAACATACATTCATGACAAGTGGTCGAGGGACCACATGGCTAGCTCAGGTGGCAGAGACGATGACACATTGAGCTATTTGGTGGCTGCAATGGGCTGCTAACTATCGGTTGAGGACCATCTAAGAGAAAAACTTTCTGTTGTATACACTACCCACAGGTGGCGGGTAACACATCCAAGATGGATTTTCATGGTACATGAAGACCAGGTCATAGGAGAAGGATTACATTATTAGGGGTTTTGAGGGATTTCAAGGGATCCGATGGCATTCGCTTGGAGTATTCCATCATCCGTACAGCTTGCCTTTTATTCCGCTGCATTCCGACAACTTTCATAAAATGAGTTATTATTGTGCCTGACTTAATTAATTACACTTGAGGTGGCATTTCGAGAGGAAGATTTGACGGAACACCCTAGTGTAATAGCTCTTTGGAACCGGAACAAGAAGATCTACAGAATGGGATGATGAGGAGAGATTTCCAATGGCCAGATAAAGCATGGTGAAGCAATTTGCCATTTTCCTAGATTAAAAGTGACTTTAATTAGTCAATTAAATAAAAGGAGGGGAAAATGATTAATTGAAGGAAGAAAGCCAAAAGTGACTTAAGTGAAATAAAATAAAATTAAAAGTCACTTAGATGTAGTCAAAGGGGAGCTTCTAGAATAATATTAAAATAATCAAAATAAGATACTTCTAGAAGGTTGGAGATCTATCTATTGAGTCTTTACAAGAAGGAGGAGATCATTTGTGGATATCTTGGTTTTGAATAATTGTCTTTGATGTTGATTGGAGAATTTAGTTCTCTGTTATAGTAGCCCCAGGATGAAAACCCTTTGGTGATTTAGTAAGAGTGTGTAAAAACCCATCTCTCCCATTGGTAAATTCACTCAGAATTCAAGGGTTCAGTCATCAAATCAAATTATTTTGGAGGCCACTATCGGCATTATTGTAGATCATTTTGAGGCCATCAACTCAGCCATTTCCAGTTTCTTGTATCAACATATTTATATTAATAAAATAAGGTTGAGTTCCACGACATGTGCATCTTGTCAATTTTCAGTTGTAATTTGTATTTCCCAGTTTTTCCAAATAATTTTATGGTTTAATTTGAATTTGTTTATTGAATTAACGAAAAAAAATCTAAAGCAATATTCTGCTAAATTGTCGGCATTATTGTAGATCTTTTTGAGGCCGTCAACTCAACGATTTCCAGTTTCTTGTATCAACATATTTATATTAATAAAATAAGGCTGAGTTCCACGACATGTGCATCTTGTCAATTTTCAGTTGCAGTTTATATTTCCTAGTTTTTCCAATAAATTTTATGGTTTAATCTGAATTTGTTTATTGAATTAACGAAAAAAAAAATCTAAAGCAATATTCTGCTAAATTTGTATTCGTGATATTACAATGTGGGCAATGGTACCCTTGGGTTTAATAGACAGATGATGTTGTGGATTTGATTGATCGTCAATGGATTGGGATGCTCTATCGACCCATTCATGCAACAACACTTTTCATCAACCCCTGCATTTTCCTACGTATGCAACCTTGATTTCCATGGTGCGGTGACGGAAGGGCTGAATACTTGCCCTTATAGGATGGTACCTGATGTCGAGGTTCGCAACACATTCATTCGCAAGATAAAAAGGTATTGAGAGGGCACTGGGTTTGATTGGTTCTCCATTTCTGAGTCCTTGATTGGGCAACTATCGAACTTCAAGATTCAATATCGACTATGTTACATCATTTTTTCTTTGGCATCCATTATATTATTATATATATATATATATATATATATATCAATGTTTTCTATATATTTTATGTGCCAACGTGTTTTATTTCATGTTGTTGTTGCCTTGTATGTTTAATATTTTTTTTTAAATTGAATATATATTATGTATTTTTTATGTTTGTCAATTTTTCTAATTTTTTCATAGATTTTTCTGAAACAATGTTTTATGGACCTTCGCTGATTTTTTGTCGATTCTGGTTTTTTCAACATTGCCTCTTAATGACCAAATTGGATATGAAAAGTTGTAATACAAGATGGTTTGAACTCTGAACAAAGAATCCATGATGGTTTTAAGATCTAGGAAAGTATACTCAATGACCAAATTCAATGAAGTAAGACGAGTAATGGGTCCAAGTATCCAAAAGTGATTAGCTTCAAGGATTTCTAAGGTTAAGCTAATTAATGGGCTAGGCCTTTATCTAAGATAGGGAACCTGAAAACACTCGGCAAACACCTTATTACTACTCAATCTAGCAAGGGTCATAGGAGGGCTTCTAAAGGGGCAACTACTAGACTATGTGGCAACAATGGAACAAGGACTCACTGTCACCTCAGTCGATGTCCCCTGCTCTTTACAGACTTTTGTCGATGGGAGGAGTCCCAGTATAAGGAAAATCACTATGAATGGTATATCAATGATGGAGGAATAGTGATTTCAAGAGCCCATTCATAGGAGAGACTCGTATGATAGAACTTACTTGCTCAAGAAGCAAGGTACAGGACTCTCTGAGAAAGGCTTAAGAGGAAGCCTAGACCTAGGGATTAAGAATATTCCTTGAATAAGGGATGCCCCAGACCTAGAATCCTTAAGGGAAGAGGGTTTCTAAAGTGGTCTTGTGAAATAGGAATCATGAAGGTGGGAAACCACAAAGAAGCCCAAGTGGACCCAAGTAAGGCCTATGGTTTTGGGTGAAACTTCAAACAAAAGATCTAGGCTAAACAAGGGAGGAGAAGAGGGTCAATGAAATTGGAATTGACTTACGTTTTAGTGCAATGACCCTTAAGGAAGCCACTAACCAAGGAAACCTAGGGACAAGAACGAAGCTAGAGCTAGGTCTTGGGGTAATTCCAAATCTAGCCATGACAATTCCTTCAAACTTTGTGAGGGCCTAGGGAAAATCCTAGCATAGTTGTAGTCCAACTCGCTCTCCAAATGGATGGCTCCAAAAGATTTTGCTTGATGCCCTAGGAGACCTCGAGGGTTAGGGCTTTAGAAAGGAGAAAAAAAGGTGAAAATATATATTCTTTAGGGTGATCACCAAGGATAGGATCAGTGCCTAGCCTATTGGGAGAATGAATTCAATGTGCTTTCAACTTTTGGCGTTATTTTACCCAATCAAGGAGTCTTATGTTAACTTCGTATGGCACTAAAGGCAGCTACTAGGTTACAAAAGGAATTTATACTTCTTATTGCAGCGATTTGATAACTTCTCAAGGCAATAATGAAGATAATTTAACCCTAGGAACATTCATTAGAGAGGAAAAATGGATCATGAAAAAGCACTTACATGTATAGCAAGTATATCCAATCATAAAAGAGATACAAAATCGAAGATCCAAGACCAAGAAAATATATCCAAGCATCGAAATGCATCAATATTCATCCAATTCATTCATCAATAGCTACAGCGAAATTCTAAAGAAGAGAGAGATACAAATCAAAGTGATAATGAGAAATAGAATGATCCTCTCATCAATATATATGATCCTCTAAGGGTTCGATTTGCCTAATTAGGCCTAATGATGCACCAAAGAATAAAATAATGTGCAAAATAACATTCCTTAGTGACAAGCACACCAGGATAGCTCCATAACATGAAAAATAAGCCTCTCAAGAGGGCCAAAATGATAAATAAATAGCTAAGAGGGCCATTGGAAGGCCTAGTGGAGTTCATTATGTGCCAAAATGAGTGGAAGGGCTTCAAATATAGTGATAAAGGGGGCGGCCCCTTGATCTCCAAGCAAATGACCTATGGTGCTCCCAAGTGGTTGTGGGGGCACAAGAACATCCTCATGGGTATCCAAGTAGATCGATCGGGCATGTATCACATCTGTAAGGGTTGGAACAATGATGCAGGCCCTCCCTTTATCTCCCATGGTGAGACACAACCCCATCTGGGCCCTAGATCAACTGCCAAGTGTGTGGTGCAAGTGTGTAGTCTACTGCGCAAGGTGGTCCAAGTGCATCATCATCATCAAATAGGTGGAACACAAGCGAGCAATAGATGGTACTTAAGGATCCCATCACGTGGCTATCTTCTCTTTGCTATAGTGGAGGCCCATGGCTCTCAACACAACCCTACAAATGCCAATATGACTCTCTAGAGGGCTTGGACCCCATATAGGGAGACCAAACCCCAAGATGAAGACCCACCTACAACCTTGTATAAGATCCAATGCACCTCCTCACATTTTAGTACAACAAATCATCAGTGTAATTGAGTAAATGAGCTTACAAATCATGGAACCAAGTGGACACTTCATAGTGGCATGCCCTTCCATAATGGGCTTTAGAGTGTACAGGTGTCTCCAAGTTCAAGGAGAAGGGTAATCAAGGACCCTATTAGGTAGTTTCAACCTTAAGAGAGTGACAGGGCCATGGTACATCCATCAAGTGGCAAGTGTCATGTGATATGATGACGGAATGGAGTGGGGCATCATGGGAAAGCTCTAAGCCACATGCCATAGTACAAGGGTAGCTAAGATAAGGGAAGCCCACACCTAGGTGTATGGATGTAGGAGGGAGAAATCATGGTACACAAGTTACCTCGGCCTTTGTTTTTCCACCCTGCTTCATATGCCTTTTTCCTTTTATTGATTTTTCTTTTAAAACAGCTCAGGGCTCCAGGGGATGAGAGCATGATGTGAATGATATAACAGTGAATACCCCATTAACATTGGGCAGTTCATCGTCCACCAGAGGTTGGGACAATCATGGGCTTAATGACATAGGGGGGCCTAAGAACCAAGGTGATGGCCATAATGATGGGGGTAGAGCTCATGCTTGGCTTTTGCCCACATACTAGATTTGTATGCCACAACCATCTTTTTCATTATATGGTACATTTTCTGTTGAGAGTGGCCAAATTATGCTTTTTACTTTCTTTTTAGCTACATCAACCTTCGGGGCACCGTTCCAGGCCCAACCCAAAGTGTGGACAAGGGCAAGGGGAGGCTAACTCCTTTTGGACCTAATGGAAAAATGTGGACCCGAATGGGAAATATGTGAAAAGGGGTTATAATGAGAGGAGGGGAGTTATGTTGTGGTGTCGGGAAGCGAGACAACACAACCAAAATCGATATTTCCTATGTAATGGCACTCCTAAAGCTAGTAGCCAATAAAGGAGATCCCATGGGACTAGGATACAAGGTTAATCACCAAATTGGACAAGGGGACAAGAGTACAAACCAAGCCCATTTTTTCCACCAAATCCCCCCACTAATCCATATCCAAGTGTCTATGATAAGCAAGCAAAGATACCTGACTAAAGGCATACCTTCGAGGTTAGAAGGCCCACCTTCGAGGTTAGAAGGCCCACCTTCAAACATATGATCATAACAGACAGGCAAGGAAGCATAATGGTTAGCTCGGATGGTGGAGATGGTGGCACATCAAGCTATCCGGTGGCTGTAAGGGGTTGTTGGTTGCCGTCTAAGGACCATCTAGGAGAAAAATTTCTCCTATGGGTGTAACCCACAAGTAGTGGGTAACACACCCAAGCTAGGGTGTACTAGGCTTGTGGTAAATCTACCGTCACGTAGATGTGTAATTCAAAAGGATAAAAGTGGTAACATGCCATGTACATCATTAAATCGTTAAAAGTATACACATTTCCAAGTTCATGCACTACAATGTCTAATGAAATTCCACTTCTTGAAAATGAGCTTTCAAATAGCCTTATCTCACTAGAGGATGTTAGGAGCAATGTTTTAAAAACCGGAACCAGTGACCGGACCGGTCCACCTAATGAACCGGGTTTCGAACCGGAACCGGTCAAACTGGGACTGGTCAGGTCTAAACAAACCAGTTTAAAAAAATACATTAAATAATTAATTTTTAGTGAAAAAAAACTATTTTTAAGATTTAAAACTATGATTCCAAGCCAATAGAAACAAAATATGCAAGGCTTGCTCATCTATATACCATGTAAAGGTGAATATATCAAAATGGCATCGAGTGCAATACATATCGGCAACAAAATACATAATCAATGAGGCTCTAAATGGCCTCTACAGTCCGAAAACAATGCTCTAAGCTATGGGGTCAATGAACTAATACAAGTCTACATATCAATGATCAACAAATTGATCACTCCTCATCATGATCAAACTCATCACCACTACTAGACAAGAGATCATCAACATGAGCTACATAAATAATATGCCTTCCGAGTTTGAGGACTCCTAAAACTCCTCTACAACTTTAGTAGTAGCAAAAATAGACATCAAAACTACAAATCATTGATCAACATGGTCACTCATGAAACTCGTCATTATTCAACGCTACTAGAAATACATAAACATCATCAACAAGAGATACATGAACATCATCTAGCTCAAATTCTCCAGACTTGGATTGCTCAACCTTATAACATGATAGAAATTAAAAAGGTTTAACATGCCTAACCAATGATTTTGGTTTGAGTGAAGGGTTCATCTCCTCAACCTTATAATGTGGTAGAAAAAGATTAGCATGCCTAACCAGTTGTTTTCCTTTGAGTGAAGGGTGCATTCTTGTTAAGGCCATGGTAGAGGAGTTCAACAATCAGTACCACCAACATCAACAAAGTTCAACAATCAATGCCACCACGATCAAGGTTCTTAAAGGGCTTCATGCTCTTGATCAAATGCCAATCTCATAACCTCACACATGATAGAATCAAATGGAAACATTGCAAACCCCCAAACTATGAAATCCTGAAAACCATCAAGTCTGCTAAATTTTGAGTTTCTAGTTTCTCCATATGAAATCCAACGAGGTCGAAAACACTCTCAAACATCCTAAGTCATTTCACGGTAATGTTAAAAATTTAAGTAAAAGGAAATGTCACTTTTACTTTAAGAATTTAACATTACCACGAATTGCCAATATTGTTAGGGTTGAGATGTGTCAAAAAAATGAGAGGGTAGGCATGTTTTTCTTGGAGGGACTCTTTTTGGAGGAAAACAACACCAAATTTCCCTCAAATCAGCTTCAAAACTCACAAAAATGCATTTTGTGGGGGTTATAGTTGCCCTGGCAATAAACCGGCCGGTTTAGGACAAAACCAGCCGATTTGACCACAAACCGGTCGATTCCATCCTAAATCGGCTGGTTAGGGAAAAAAAAGGTGAAATGAGGAGGTAAACCGGGTTTTTAAGCCAGTTTGACCTGGTGGGCTTGCTAACCGGCCGGTTTGACTGGTTACCTGTACAAACTAGTTGGTTTTTTAAACACTGGTTAGGAGAGCTATATTTCAAATGTAGAGGGCTGAATGACAAGGATAGGATCGCATGCAAGTTAAATTTTATCATAAACTTGGTCACGATTGAGGAACTTTGGAGATTCCATAGGATTGATTTTGATAGTGATACATTGGGCCAAATCTAAAAAGGGAAAAATTGAGGTGATTCCCTTAGCAAGAGATTAAGAATTGGTTTCTTAGAGGCCAACTACCTTTTCATCTCATAAAATATCAACCAAGATGTTAGTAAAAATATCAAAAGATATTATTCCAATAGTAATGCTTCCTAACTAGATAAGTTTGGTAAATCTAAGATATATCTTAGAAAATCCAGCTGCTAAGAGCACATGAACTAGGTTAAAACATAGGCAACTAGTCTTGATGGAACTAACTGATTTTTCAAAACACATATGATTAAATAATTGCACTGTCCCTTGTAAACCAAATAAATCCATTTGATAGGGGAGTCTACCAATTGTAGTATTTGCACCCTACAATGCCCTTCAAAAACCTTTACACCTTCCATGGAAAACTTATTTTCCAAAAATCAACACTTCATGCTTATCTACCAATTTGTCTCTAAATATAACTTCCAAAGAGAAGGTTCTTTCAATGCCTATTTGTTAATTTTAGTTAACAATGGTATGTTCTATGCTTAGCACAATTTACTTCAATGTTCCTTAGCAACCCAATACCAATTTCCAATAGAAATCACAATAATCACATTGACAGTAAAAGCAGATAGAACATAAAACAAAATGCAGAAAACAAGCCAAGACAAGAGGACACCAGATTTGGCAGATGCCAGGGAAAACCCCTTTGATCAATTCTTCTTATTATTAAAACAAAATTCCAGCAAAGAGATTACAAAAGTCAAATTGACTTGCCCAAAACAACCATGTAAATTTTTGCAATTGACTTCAATCAAACTTTAGCCCTAACCAAAAAGTCAACGTTGGTCAAAACAACACCAAAACATCCTCAAAGCAACTCAGTCTTCCTTTGTCAAACTCGGCCTGATCAGGAGGATAAATTTAACCCAAAACAGCTTGGTCAAACTCAGTCAAAGGAGAGAGAAAACTGTTGTAATTTTTCTGCAATCAAACAGTAGTCAACACAAGTCAAACAACCCAAAATTTCTTGGTTTTTGTGCCCAAAGATGCGGCCTAGCAAAATCGAACCTTTGACCCCAAAAGCACAGTCAAACTCGATCAGCAAGTCCTCAGTCAACGCTGGTCAAACCTGTCCTAGAACTTTGAAATTTTGGTCTGCAATTTTGCCCAAAAACTTGTCCTCCTTGCCACGTGTGAGAGAGAGAAGTTGCCCAATTTTGTACGAACCAATCAGATGAAGAGAGAGTAGTATTTGTGAGTGATGAATGTGCCAAATGAGGTGTGAGGTATCTTGTATTTATACAATTCGTTGTGGGTGAAGAGACACATCCATTGGGCTTCTTGAGCCTACATGATAATGTGACTAACCTGAACAATTTGCACATGTGTGGAGATAAATTCAGAATCATACTTCTGCTTGTTCGAATGAGATAATCTTTATATCAATCTTGGACCTCTCGAAAAGAGGAATCCAATGCAATCATCATCTCCATCAAATGAGTTGTCCCAAGATGGAATTTGGCCCTAGTTGCCAATTTTAACACTCCCTCTCAACAAAGGAGAATTCCACCTGCCAATCCATCCATCGTCATCATGTCATCCCGTCATCATGTACCATCCCTGTCATCTCATCTCTCCTCTACTAAACCATGAAGTAATAATGAAGAAGAATCAATCGAGAGTGAGTCACAAGACCTTACCACTCTCCACTGACAAAATTCAATCGAGAGGTAGAACCTCAAATGATCCCAAATCAAGTTGTTAAACACCATGCATCCTAGACATAGGGAGTACGGCAGTACACGATGCGTCCATCGGTAGTGCTATGGTCCCTAGCCACGTTTCCCAGCTCATTGGCCAAATGAGAGGTACTTCTCATGAGTCCCAGCCTACATGGGTATGATGTATGTTGGGGCATCAGCTAGAGAAGGTGAACCACTCATCTGCTCATATGCCATAGGAGAAGGTGAACCACTCATCCTATGCATATGTCAATCGTCCGGGAAGGTGAACCACTCACCCTACACACGTGTCTAGTAGGGGAAAGTGAACCACTCACCCTACACACGTGTCTAGTAGGGGAAGGTAAACCACTTACCCTACACACACGTCATCATGGGGTATCACATGGGAAGGTGAACCGCTCACCCTATACATAACACACCACATAGGGGAAGGTGAAACACTCAGCCTATGGTTGCTCATAGCTCCAAGAAGTACTCCAAGGCCCCAAGAGCTCCCAGAGCTCAGTGTCCAACTCAAGCGGGACCCTCATGGGAGGGTCTTTCCACAACTCCAAGTCTCTCTCGGAAGGCTAAGAATTTGACCTTCCCCAAAGGCTTCGTGAGGATATCCGCGACCTGCTCATTAGTCCTAATGTGTTGGAGCTTTATTGCTCCCTGTTGTACCATATCCCAGATAAAGTGGTACCTGATATCAATGTGCTTGGAGCGGTCGTGGAACACGAGATTCTCTGAAAGGAGAATCCCACTCTGGTTGTCGCAAAAGATCACAGTGGTATCCAACACATGCTCAAATAGCTCACTGAAGAGCTTCCTCAACCAAACAGCTTCACAACAGGCCATACTAGCTACAATGTATTTGGCCTCGGCGACGCTTAGTGCAACCAATTTTTGCTTCCTGCTCATCCAAGAAATTGAAGCAAACCCTAATGAGAAGCAACATCCAGATGTGCTCTTATGATCCACCACACTGCCAGCCCAATCAACATCTATATATCCATGCAACCTCAAATTCCCAACAGTGTATCTCAGTCCGTAAAAGATTGAGCCCCGAAGATATCTCAAGAGATTCTTAGCAACAATCCAATGTATGTGATGAGGCTTGACCATAAATCGGCTCAACATGTTCACACCGAAGAATATGTCAGGACGGGAGTTTACCAAGAACATCAGGGTCCCCACAAGTTGTCTATATTCGAAAGGATTTGTCGATTCAGGCCCAACAACACTTCCACATAGCTTCTTGAAGTTGAATTCCATCGAGGAAGACAGGGACTTGCAATCCACCATCCCACATCTCTCGAGCAACTTCACAATGTATTTTCCTTGAGAAAGGAAAACCTCACTTGGTTTTTACCAAACCTCCAAGCCTAGGAAGTAGTGCATCAGTCCTAGGTCCTTCATCTCGAACTCGGAAACCAACTCCTTCTTGCATTGATAAATGAGAGGGTCTGCACCTGTCAAAAAGAGATCATCCACATAAAGGACTAGAATGAGCACCCTATCATTTTCAACCTTGAAATATAGGCTAGGGTCAAAATCACTCCTTGTAAATCCCAGCTTCATAAGATAGCTATCAATCCTCTCATACCAAGCCCTAGGGGCTTGCTTCAACACAAATAGAGCTTTCTTCAACTTGCATACATGTATCCTTCGATCTTGTACTTCGAACCCCTGAGGTTGTTCCAAGTATACTTCCTCCTTAAGCTAGCCATGCAAGAAAGAAGTCTTAACCTCCATTTGATGTAGGATCCATCCTTGATTGGCAGCGAGAGGAATGATAGATCGAATAGTGGTATATCGGGCAACTGGTGCAAATATTTCGTCATAGTCCACTCCTTTCTTTTGAGAGAAGCCTCGAACAACGAACCTGGCCTTGTATTTTTCAGCACTCCCATCAGCTCCATGTTTGATTTTGTAAAGCCATTTCGAGGTGACCACAGACTTGTCTCTGGGTCTAGGAACCACATCCTAGACATCATTCTTCCTGATTGATTTGTACTCCTCATCCATCACATCCTTACATACTAGGTGTTTCACAACTTCTTCGAACATACAAGGCTCATATTGAACAATGTACGCATAACAGCAAGGTATCCTTGATACCTATTGGGCTTCTTACTTTCCCGAAATGTCCCTCTTGGAGCAATATGCTTTTCAGCGTCTTCAAGAGCGTTTTTGAGCCACAACGGTCTTTTCCTTGAGGTAGAGAGATCACTAGGAGGTGGATCAATGGGATAGGTGGATCAATGGGATCCATTGGACCTTCAACATCGGACATAGGCTCATCGGACAGAGGTTCATCCTACTTTCCTGTAGTATCATCATTCTCTTTTCCTCGAATGGGGAGATCTCTGGGTTTCCCAAGAGCAGTGTCATCATCGAATGTAACATCATGGCTTACTTCCAGATCTCGTTGACCAGGCACGTAGATTCTATATGCCTTTGAGTTTTCATTGTAGCCCACAAAAGTTCCTTTCTTCCCGCATGCTTCCAACTTTTTTCTCTTCTCTTTAGGCAAATGAAAATATACGAGACAACCAAATATTCTAAAATGAGAAACATCAGGTTTCTTACGAGTGAAAACTTCTTCGGGTGTCTTGAAATTCAATGCTTGATGTGGACACCTATTTTGAACATATACAGCGGTATTTGCAGCTTCTCCCAATAAGAACTTTGGTAGACCTAGATCATCAAGCATGGCACAGGTGGCTTCCATGATCGTTCGATTTTTTCTTTTAGCAACTCCATTTTGCTCAAAAGTGCATGTAACGGTTGTCTCCCTCTTGATGTTATCTTCTCTACAATATTCATTGAATCCATTTGATTCATATTTGGTTCCATTGTCGGTCCTCAATATTTTAATCTTCTTCCCTGTTTGATTCTCCACCAAGGCTTTGAAAGCACATAACCATTTGAATACTTCATCCTTCTTCTTCAAGAAATATATCCATGTTTTGCGAGAGAAGTCATCCACAAAGATAGCATAATATAAGTATCCTCCTAATGATGTTACGGGCAACATACCAGATAGATCAGAATGGACCAGTTGAAGAATATCAAAAGTTTGACTTTCGATTGAGGGGAATGGTCCCCTTGTAAGTTTCCCAGTTGCACAACCCTGACAAACACCTTCATGATTCATGTTGAAATCGGGCATACCTGTGACCATCTTCCTTACCACAAGATGGTAATGAAGGTGGGAAATCTTCGGTGCCACAATTCAGATTGAAGAGAAGTGTCGGAAGGCATGGCTCCCATAGGACTTCCTCCAACTTGATAAAGATCATCAACCCTAAATCCAAGAGTAAATGCATCTTTAGGGTTTCTTTGCCAAAGACGTACCTTTCCATCAATGAATGCTATCTTGAAGCCTTTATCTTCCATCGCAAAAATAGATACTAGGTTCTTCTTCAAATTGGACACATACAATACTTCTTGTAGATGAATGGTTTGACCTTGATTCAAGTGAAGAGTGACGGTTTGTATCCCTTTCACAGGATAGGTGGCGTTATCTCCAAGTATGATGCAAGTTAGTCTTCTTTTCAACCAAATTTGAGAGGGCCTCTTTGTACCCAGTGAAGTGCCTTGAGGCTCCACTATCAATCAACCAATGATCTAATGTATACGGAGGAGAGGCAATAGATAAAGCATAAATAAGATAAAATTCATTTTGTTTTTCTACAACATTACTTTCCTCATACTTGGAATTTCTTGATCTTTTGGGAGGACGGCCATTTCCATATCGAGCAGCAGGAGCATTCCTCTTTCCTTTGTTGTTGAACTTCTTGTTATCATCACCCCTTGGAGTATCCTTCTTGTCAAGACACTCTTTAGCATAGTGGCCAAACCTGTTGCAATTGTAGCATCTTCCTTTTCTTCCTTCTTTGAATCCTGGCTTAAATCCTTGACCTTGTCTCCTTGGACCAACATTGTTCTTCCTCTTAGCATGAGCAAAGAAAGTCGTAGGATCATTTCCACTTGAGGACTTATCTTTCTCCATCATCCTTATTTCTTCTTGAGTGCATCTAGCCAATAATTCATCGAAACCCGAAATCTTGTCATTGTTAAGGATGGTGGTGTTAAACACATCCCATGCTCTTGTAAGACCTCCAAGTGTAATAAGAGTGAGCTCTCTGTCACTAACAACTTCTCCAATAAATAGAAGATCATTCTTGATTTCAGTAATCCTCGTGAAGTAAGATTGAATAGACTCTCCTCTATCCATCTTGATGTCTTTCAATTTGTTCTTGGGAAAGAGGACTTGATTTGCACTCTTTACTTTGAACATCCCAACTAGCTTATCATTCATCTCCTTAGATGTTTTCAAATCAGAAATATAGGCAACTAAATGCTTTTAAATGGAGTCTAAAATAATTTTCTTAACTTTAACCTCAACTTTCTTATACTTTGTTTTTGCAGCAGCAGGTGCATTTGAAGGAGGTTCCACCATTCTTCCCTTTACATAGTCCATAGCATCATTCTCTTCCAAAGTCAAATCCAAGTTCATCTTCCATGCATGATAGTCAAATTTTTCCTTGAGCTTGTCCTCGGATTTGAAGTATGATGTAGTCGTCATTGAAGCTAGACCAATATTCTTGTCCAACAACTTTTCTTAGTGATTGCTTTTCTCACTCTTGCTTGGGCTTTGTTTTCACCTGGACTCTGATACCATGTTAATTTTAGTTAACAATGGTATGTCCTATGCTTAGCACAATTTACTTCAATGTTCCTTAGCAGCCCAATAACAATTTCCAATAGCAATCACAATAATCACATTGACAGTAAAAGCAGATAGAACATAAAACAAAATGCAAAAGACAAGCCAAGGCAAGAGGACACAAGATTTGGTGGATGCCAGGGAAAAACCCTTTGATCAATTCTTCTTATTATTAAATCAAAAGTTCAGCAGAGAGAGCACAAAATTCAAATTGACTTGCCCAATACAAAGTCAAAACAACCCTGTAAATTTTTGCAGTGAACTGCAGTCAAACTTTAGCCCTAACCAGATAGTCAATGTTGG
>APFE030430588.1:38435-65701 GCA_000404065.3 Pinus taeda
GTTTCCTTGTCGTATCGTGTCAAGATTTTTTGAAAATTTGTCGTATCTGTTTCAAACCCTGTATCTATATCCGTTTCAATGCAACTTAGCTTATAACAATTTTCCATTTAAATATATCTAAGTTTCAACCCTCGCCAAATTAAAGGAGCCTCTTTGGCCTTATGCTTCCTCTAAATATTCCCAAAGGACCCTCTCAACCAAGCTATATTCAAGTATCCAAAAGTACTTTTACCTCTTACACCAAGAGAAAAAAGGAAATTGTGGTCCCTTACTATACTTCCTCTCCTATCCTTACCTAGTAACTAGAGGTTTTCTCAAGATTTTCTTCCCTTTAGGTCAAACCCAATCAATATTGCCAAGTTTTCCATGGCACCCCATTACAATTTAGTCGTATGCCAACAAGAAGGTCAAGGGTCTCCTCTACACCATCAGGCACTAAAATATATAATATCATGGTATTATAATGAATATTATTATAATTATAATATAATCTTATATGATAACTATAATATTAATTATATACTCTCTCTCTCACACACATAATCACACATCCTCAAGCTAAGTAATAAGGCACATCCAAACAAGAGTCATGTCATAGAAATGTTGAAATTTTAGGGTTCACAGAAACTAGAAAAATAATTTCCTTCAACAGATAGCTACTTCCAATGATTAGTTAGCATCAAACATTTAATATCATTAAGCAGTTATACAAAAGAAAATTTCAACCATTAAACATGAAAGAGCAATAAAGATAACCATGAGACAATAAGACAAGTGAGACAGAAAATTTAGGCTTGAGGCCAGGGCAAAACCCACAAGTGGGAAAACCCAAAAATATTTCTTTATGAGAGAGAGTTTAAGATTCATCAATACATTAGAAACAACAATATCGAATAGGTGCCTCCAAGGGGCCCAGCCGACTTAAAAAATAGGAGACCAACTTGAGGTATTGAGGAGGAAAATTTTAAATTCAAATTTTCTATTTCTTCACACGATGAAAATATTGAACATGGCTACCATATTTTCAAACAAAAACACATATCAAACATGTGTTCGATGCTTGCCCTCAGTGTATCTCGAAAAGTGGACATGTGTCCCTCATGTGAGTGGCATTAAATCATGATTTTGCCTTCTGTTTTTGTCATTTCACTCAACAAGTTGGAGCTATGAGGAAATATGGAGTGCAGTTGAGGGTTATTGTGCAATGTTAGAAGGGATGCCAAATGTTAGGCAAGTGGATTTGTCCATCAATATTCAAGTATTTTTCCTACAAGAGTCCATTGTCTTCCTCACTTCACATAGATAATGGCTCAATCATAAAGGGTTGGTAAAGGTCAAAGGAAAGGGAGGAGTTTTGGTCTTTTTGGGGAAAGGAAAATCAAGCTTCTTCAAAAAAGGTTAGGGATACAACTTTAAATAAAAGTTGATGGGAGAAGATAGATCTTACCATTAAGATCATGGACCCTATCATCTACCGTTATAGTATGTAGTATCTACCCTATTTTGTATTTGTCATCGACATTCCCTCCTAAAGTAGCATTGTAGCAATGTAATACATTTTGACTTTGTGTCCCATGTCGAATACTCATATTTCTAAAATCTTCACGTCCTGTGTCATCGTGTCATGTGAGCTCAATAGGTTTAACTACCACATTGTGCTATCATCAACATGGTTTTCAATCTTCTAGTAGGGGTTTGTTACCCCTCATGTTAGCAGGGGCACATATACAACTTTTCAAAATGCATTCAACACCATTGTAAGCCCAAAGTGACAAGTTAGAGCCCAACCATGTGAGGCCTTGCATTAGGTGTCCTAGACCTTGTGTTTGGTTAAATCATGACTAGTCCCTTTGGGTCCATATCTGGCTCCTTTCATCCTCGATAGGATTAGAAGGCCTTGGATGGTCTTACTTGAGGAGTCATGGTTCTAGGGGAGCCTTTTTTTTGTAGGGGTGATCAATGGTGTATGGGCCAGCACAACCCGTATCAATGTACATCTATGTTTTACCTCATGGTTATGTGTCTATAGAGTTTGTATGTGGCCTTGGCTTTAGTGCAGTATCCTTTAGATCGTTGTCATACATGCTAGTCTCTCAAAGATGACTTTTCATGTTTCTTGAGGCAGTGCACACTTCCTAATGCAAATCGTCTAGAAAGTCAACAAGGTCAACATGGTTCCAAATTATTTAGTTTGATAAGAGGATGACATGCCACAAAAATTTTCCAATCAATGAAGGCAGTCGCAAGTTACAGTTGGTCAACAAGTACAAAAGGCATCCATGTGGCATAACAGGGACAAATCTTCATAGAATTTGACATGCAAACATTAAAATTGGCCTACAAAGAAGAGGAACAAAACCCTCGTCTAAATTTCTCCAAATTTCCAAGGGCAATACATATCCATAGGGTGGGTGTGATTACGTGGAAGAGGCAGTGATGATATGGCAACCTAGGGAATAATTTGATGAAATGAATCAAGACCCATATGAAATCAAGTTAAGTTACAACAAACCAAGGTGGTAGAATTAATAAATTTATCAAGGCATTGGAGTCTCAAGCAAGGGTGGTGAAGTCGATTTACTACTAGCCATTTGCCTTTAGAGCTTCAGACTAGCCGTTATCGATAGTCAATGGAATATTGGGGCATCATTGGACCATTCTCCAACTTCTAGACCATAAACAAAGGAAATGTTGAACCTCCAAAGGAATCTTGAGTCAATTCAACCTCTTGGTGGGAAAAATCATGAATGTATTGTAAAATTTTAATAAAAATTACTAAGTCTCCAACATCTAGATGACTAGAAAATATTATTTTAGAGGAGTCCAATTAGTCATTAGCTAGCAATTATCCAACCATTAAAAAAGTTTTATGAAAGGCTAGCCTCCCCTCTAGAGTTGTTGTTGTCTAATGAGATAAATGCCATCAATAAAGAAATTTCATCTACAAACCTTTGTTCATTTCATTTGTACATTGTGTGGATTGGTTTTTATTATTGTTTCATTTCTTGATTAACTATTGTACTCATGTTGAATCCAATATTTTTTCAAACAAGTAGGATCACACTAAAACTAATGGATTAAGCCATCAAAGGGCTACATAGCCACATGGAGAAAGCAAACTAGGGAGCAATCTCACTTTATCTTCTTTTTGCAAATGGGTCGTTCCAAGAAGGGTTGGACCATTCCAACAGGAAGCTTCAATTAGGAAGTGAGATTGTACTACATCTTGTTGAGAATTCAATAGGGCAGTAAGTAGGTTACTTCTCTTAACTTGATAACTATTTGTGTTACCTTTTTAATTATTATCTTTGCTCTGTATTATTACATTGTACGATACATCAAAAAACTACCAAAACAATAAGAACAATGACACAGTATATAGGCTACAAGCCAGGGCCAAAACCCCTCCTCTTGAGGGGAAAAACACGTAAATCTCCTCTTCTTATGGATTCTTCAATTGACGAATACCATGACCTAGTGACTCAAACAAATACCCTCCAAGATCAAGAGCAAATCGGCCTCATGTTGTAGTGACTTCGACCTCCTACTGTAGATGCAAAATTCTGGCTCACGGCAACTGCTACAACTACTGTTGCTTCTCTTAGAGACTTCAATCTCCCTCAAATAGCCTTCTCCTCCCTTCGCTTGCCTTTCCTTGAGTCTTAGGGCTAATGAGACACCGTAAGAGACCTTCGCTTGCCTTTCCTTCTCTTCTTCTTCCAAGATCGAACCAAAAGATAGTCCCAGCACAAAAACCCTAACTTTGACCTTCTCAAGAAAGAGAGATCTAGCCCAAGCACTTCGACTTCTTCTCTTCCTCTTCTTCACATAGAAGAGATGAGTGAATATATCTAATGGAGGACGAGTTCCTCTCTATATATAGGCTCTTCCAAGGGTAGACGTAGCTCTTCATGTAGGCCGACTTAATCTTGGAGGTATTTCGACACTTTAAAGACAAAATAATTTTTTCTTTACAAGATACAATGTGCCCATAGGGTCTTCAATATATGACAATGACTCTTTAACCTAGAAGCACTCAATGGGTGCTTGACCTATAAAATAAAAGAACTTGAGCATGAAACACATGCTCCAATAATAATTCTTTTCATTTTATTATTTACAAGAATACATTTCATACTTATGAAGACCAAACCTAGTTACACATTCTTCAACACTCCCTCTTAACTAGGGAGGTATTCATAAGAGGTACATGGTCATTCTCAATCTGAAGAGATCTCATAAAAAGAGTCGGATTGGTAACCCATTTGTTTAGCATCATATTCATCAACATTGTTACATAGCAAGGCCTTGACTAACAACTCTTTCCACATGATAAGAGCATAATGTTGGCGAGACCAATGATCCATAAACACCAAAATCATTGTCTCTCAAGGTACATACTCCACCTGGGTGTTCACAGAGTATGACCTTCCATTGGACTATTCTTACCTTGGGTAGCTAATCCTTAAAGAATATCGGTCCATGACTACTCTTGTCTTGAATGCCCTACCACATTCTCAGAGTATCGAATGCCAGATGGTTACCCAATCCTCCATTCTTTCTTCCCAAGTGAAGTCAAGAATGTGGTGTCTATCTCTCCCTCTCAATTAGGGAGGATATATCAACCAAACCAAGCTTGTCTCTTAAGTATACAAGCTTCTTGTTCGGAAGTGATTTCGTCAATATGTCAGCTACTTGCTTATCAGTGGAGATAAATTGTAGCTGCAACACACCATTTTGTACTAGCTCTCGAATATAGCAATATTTGTTGTTTATATGCTTTGTCTTTCCAGGAAACACTGGATCTTCAGATAAACGTATACAATTGGTGTTACCACAAAGTATCACTGTAGGGTTCATCGGTCCTTCAAACAAGTCAGACAATACCTTCTTCAACCATACTACTTCTATGCTTACTTCACAAGCTGCAACGTATTGAGCTTCAGCATTACTCAAAGCAACTGTGTCTTGCTTTCTGCTCATCCATGAGACCATGGAGGATCCCAAACTGAAACATCCTCCTGTAGTGCTCCTTCCATCTTGCTCATTGTCTCCACAGTCGGAATCTGTATATCCAATCAGTTGGACATCATTTCTTCGGTCATACTTCAGACAATAGTGAATGGTTCCTTGCAGATATCTCAAAATATGCTTTGTTGCCACCCAATGATCATGCTTTGGCTCTACTTGGAACTGACTAAGAACATTTACTGCAAAGCATATGTCTGGTCGAGTGTTCACCAAGTACATTAGTAAGCCAATGAGTTGCCTATACTTGGAAGGATCCACAAGGCTAGATTCGTAACTTCTTAGTCTCTTCAAGTTAGTGATCATCCGAGTAGTCATAGGTTTGCAGTCCATCATGTCAAATCTTTTCACTATCTCCATCATGTACTTTCCTTGACCCAAGTAAACATCATTAGGTTCTTTCCAGACTTCTAGTCCCACATAATAATGCATCAGCCCAAGATCTTTCATGTCAAATTTTGTTGCCAGTAGCTTCTTACATTCTTCAATTTGACCTTCTACACCTGTCAAGAGAAGATCATCTACATTATAGAAGAATAATTACAAGGTCTCCATCTACAACCTTGATATAGAGGTTCGAATCAACATAACTCTTTGTGAAGCCTATTCTTTGTAGGTATGCATCCATTCTAGCATACCATGCCCTTGGTGCTTGCTTGAGGCCATATAATGCTTTCTTCAATCTGAAAACATATGCATTTTTGTCTTTAACTTCGAATCCCAAGGGTTGCTCTATGTAGGCCTCTTCATCTATTGTCCCATTTAGAAATGCAGTCTTGACATCCATTTGGTGGATGTTCTATCCCATCGATGTTTCCAGAGAGACTAATGATGGAATTGTTGTATATCTTGTTATTGGAGCAAATGTTTGTTCATAGTCAATGCCTTCAAGTTGAGAGAAGCCTCTAGCCACAAATCTTGCTTTATACTTATCTATACTTCCATCGGCTGCATGTTTGATCTTGTAGATCCATTTGGAAGTAACCACAGATTTGTCTTCACGCCTAGGTACGATCTCCTAGACATTCTTCATTATTGATTGATATTCTTCATTCATGGCATCCTTCCATTATCGATGATTTACAGCCTCTTCGAAGGAGGATGGTTCTGCTTCTATTAGCTTTGTCATGTATGCGGCATACCCAGAATATATCTTTGGTTTCTTGCTTTCTCTGAATGAGCCTGTCGTTGCTCCATGACCTTCTACATCAAGTAGTGTAGTTCTCAACCAATTAGGTCTTTTCCTTGTTTCAGGAATGACCACAGATTGAACAAGTTCACTAGGACCACCTTCTTCATGGGTGATTTTTCTTTCCCTTGGTCAGCTTCTTCCTTAAATATCAAAAGTTCTTCCTCATCAAAGTCTATGGAAAGTTCCTTTGATTTCTTAAATGCTATGCTCTCATCAAATATGACATCATGGCTGAATTCTATGCGATGTCCATCTTTCATGTAGATCTTATAAGCTTTTGATGAGTTGCTATACTCCGCAAATGTATCCTTCATACCAGAAGGATCCAGCTTATTTCTTTTGTCCTTTGGAATATGGATATATACAGGACACCCAAAGATCTGGAGATGATCTACAGATGACTTCCTTCCAATGAACACTTCTTCCGGAGTTTTGTTATCTAGAGATCCGTGAGGACTTCGATTTTGAATGTAGGCAGTTGTCTTCATGGCTTCTCCCCATAGAAACTTAGGTAGATCTTGATTGTGTAACATTGTCTTTACACTTTCTTCAATGGATCTATTCTTTCTTTCTGCAACTCCATTTTGTTCGGGATTGTATGGGACTATCAACTCCCTCTTAATCCTAGATTCTTTACAGAATGCTATAATCTCTTTGGATGTATATTCGCCTCCATTATCAAATCTTAGTATCTTGATTCTCCTTTCTATAAGGTTCTCTACTTCAGTTTTGAATTCTTGAAATTTTGCAAATACTTCGGCCTTGGTTTTCTTTAAGTAAACCCAGGTCTTTCTTGAATGGTCATCTATAAATGTGACATAATATAGATGTCCTCCAAGAGATTTAGGAATGAATGAGATCCAAGATTCCTTTTGACTGCAAAGCACTGCTTTCAAATGGTCTCTTGGTATTCTTACCCAATGCACATCCCTTGCAGACACCTTCATGATCTTCCTTCAAATTAGGAATTCCATCTTCTATGGAGCCTAGAGTTGGAAGGATTTTGAAATGTAGATGATCAAACCTTCAATGCCAAAGTTCACATGGGCTAATTTCAATGTGAACTAGGGCTTGGGCCACAAGAGATATTAATCTGTAGAGTTTTCCTTCTCGGATGTCAATGACCTTGGCTTGATTTATATCTGAGTCTTTTCCCCAAACAACGACCTTTCCATCAGTGAACGCTATTCTATCACCCTTATCTTCTAGACTTGAAATAGAAAGTAAATTCTTATGCAAACCTGGAACAAATAGAATGTTGTTCAGGTGTATGTTGCTTCCATCTTCCAGTTTTATAGAGGTTGATCCAATGCATTTCACAAGATACCTC
Organism: Pinus taeda; assembly: GCA_000404065.3. Lineage (NCBI taxonomy): Eukaryota > Viridiplantae > Streptophyta > Pinopsida > Pinales > Pinaceae > Pinus > Pinus taeda. The sequence continues at coordinate 45,986 of APFE030430588.1, forward strand.
TTGTTATCTCCAAGTTCCACTGAATAAGCGGATTTTCCTTTTGATAAGGTTTTCAATCGATTGGAGTGGTCAGTCATGTGTCTTGATGCACCACTATCAATTACCCAAACGTCTTCATCTTGAAATGTACCAAAGAGAGTCGAGAAGAGACATTCATCCCTTTCTTTGATTGATGCCTTCTTTGTAGAGAATAAGAAATTCCATGCTTCCTTAATGCCTTTCTTGAGATGACTTGCAATTTTCTTGATGAACTTCTTCACTGTAGAGGAGATCTTCATGATGCCCTTAGATGACCTTAGCTCTGATACCATATTGAGAATTCAATAAGGCAATAAGTAGGTTAATTCTCTTAACTTCATAACTGTTTGTGTTACCTTTTTACTAATTAGCTTTGTTCCTTATTATTACAATGTACGATACATAAAACAGCTACCAAAACAATAAGAACAATGACACAGTATATAGGCTGCAAGCCACGGACAAAACCCCTCCTCTTAAGGGGAAAAGCCTGCAAATCTCTTCTTCTTATAGATTCTTCAATTGACAAATACCATGACCTAGTGACTCAGACAAATACCCTCCAAGATCAAGATCAACTCGACCTCTTGTTGTAGTGACTTCGACCTCCTACTGTAGATCCAAAATTTTGGCTCACATTAACTGCTGCAACTGCTGCTGCTTCTCTTGGAGACTTCGATCTCCCTCGAATAGCCTTCTCCTCCCTTCACTTGCCTTTCCTTGAGTCTTAAGGCTAATGAGCCACCCTATGAGATGTTCGCTTGCCTTTCCTTCTCTTCTTCCAAGATCAAACCAAAAGATAGTCCCAGTGCAGAAACCCTAACTTTGACCTTCTCAAGAAAGAGAGATCTAGCCCAAGCACTTCGACTTCTTCAACTTCCTCTTCTTCAACTTCTTCTCTTGCTTTTCTTCGCATAGAATGAGATGAGTGAATGTGTCTAACGGAGGACAAGTTCCTCTCTATATATACCCTCTTCCAAGGGGTAGACATGGCTCTTCATGTAGGCCGACTTGATCTTGGAGGTGTTTCGACACTTTAAAGACAACATTTTTTCCTTTACAAGATACAATGTGCCCATAGGGTCTTCAATATATGACAATGACTCTTTAACCTAGAAGCACTCAATGGGTGCTTGACCTATACAATAAAAGAACTTGATCATGAAACCCATGCTCCAATAATAATTTATTTTCATTTTATTATTTACAAGATTACATTTCATACTTATGAAGACTGAACCTAGTTACACTTTCTTCAACACATCTCAACCAAAACGAAGGCCGCAAAACACCACGCTAGGAGTGGCGCCTAGGTGGGTCTAAAAAGTAGAGGAATTATACGTCACAAGCGGGAGAAATTTCTCTTGTAGACCAAGCCTACTTCCATGACAAATTGCAATATCAACTAAGGAGGTGTGTGTTTCACAACCCAACAATTCAGATACATTTATTTTGACACATGGTATGAATTGCAACAGCCATTCTATTTTAAAAAACCAAAAGTTTTTATTCCTGATTTTAGGAAATTTTCGTGTTGATTTTTAACTACCATATCCTAAACAACAAGCTTTTTACCTTGAGATATTGAAAATAAAGTAGAATTTAAGCTAGATGCATTGAATTGGGATTATTATTAGATATATTTACCCTTGCGTATCTAATGATTTTAGTGAATATCTGGGCATTTTACTAGTTGTAATTCAAGAAATATGCAACAAATATCAAGGCTTCTAGTGCCTAATTATAAATCATTTAGAACCATGTACTTAGACTCTACACTGAATTTACAATGTTGTTTTATCAAGTTATAGTCAAAAAATATATCTACTTACAGTTGTTTTTCAAGTAAAAGTAAATTTGGAAACTTTTTGGGCATAGTACCCAGTGGGACTTGATCCCTAGTTTACAAAAGTACAATTTTCAGTTTGCTGAAAGTTGTTATCTTCTACTGTCTAAGGTTTGGAAGTAGTTGCACACGACCTATTTTTCATCTTCCAACCTCCCCATCCCTAGATCATTGATCTAAGGGTGCTTTGGCATTAATACTTGCATGCTATATATTTAACATCAATTGTAGTGTCTTGCTTTTTTTTAGCTTTATGCTTCATGTTAACACTTAGAATTCAACAAACTAGCCTTCAAAATTAATCCCTCCACCTCTTCTTCACCCCATTTAAGGCACTAATCTTATCTAAGATTGGTTGCGGTATCAAGTGGAAATCCTCCCTTGGCATTGAAGAAGGAAGTTGGGCCTAAAGTCCGGGGGTTCAAGCCAAGGTGACAATGGGCCCTTAACCTGTGTATGCCCATCCCAACAAGTTGCACGGACTTTTGCAACCTTGCTAATCAGATCCATAACAGGGTCTATCGGTTCAATAATCGGGAGCAATAGCGATAAGAGTCTACCACTCTATCCCAAACAGTGAGGCATACTAGTGTATATCAATGGGTTTATTGTAGATGCCATCCACAAAAGGTAGAAAGCATCCTTGAGTTTCCTTCAAGGTTTGTTTCCTTGAAAAAAACATAACAAAGGTTTTAAATATACAATAGTAATTCAAAGCAAAGTAGAAAGAGGCCTACCATTAGTTTATGAGCAAACATTTGGCTTTTAATTATAAGATATACACTATTTATTAAATCTCTTAATACCAACCCCGGTTTATTTTCTCATAGCAATTATTTCTTCCCAACAATTTATTTAATTAACCAAAACAAATTCTGAATTTCCTAAAAATAAAAACATTATGCAGCAGAAATAAAAATTTGTAGAGATTAATCACACATTGAAACAAATAAATACCCACAACAATCCTCCATCATTCATTAGTCTAGAAAATCAAGGTTTTCGACCCACAGAGAATTACAAGGAAAAATATTTACTAGAACCTGTAGCTCGGCCCCCACTAGATGAATTTGGCCTCTCCAATTAAATCAACCTCCCTCTCATTTCATCAACTGAGCCCTCCAATCTCCAGTAATTCGACCTCCTAGATATGCCCTCGAATCCTTCTACACTCTTCCTCCTATGTGCTTCAGTCTACTAAGCTGCTCTTCTTATGTCGCATCTCTTGTGTCTTCACCTCTCCCTTAGGCCTCTTTTTATAATCTTCATTACACCCAAATCCCTAACCCTAATCTCCCTTCCAGAGGATCTAGAAGATCAAAGCCTGAGATCATTTCTAAGTCACTTAAACAATTAAATTATCTATCCTTAGAAAATGACTTAATAGTCTAGAATAATTAATTGACTTTAATTCTTGTACTTTTCCTAAATTAGACTTGGGAAATAAGACATAAATCACTTACGTCGCCAAGTAAGCACCTAAAGAGGCAATAACTCATCTTCCACATGCTAAGACACCAAGCCTATGTAGAAGACCTTCTGAAGCTATCATAAGCTTCACCACACCCTCCTAGCAAGGGATTCTCCACTACCCTCAGCTTGTCTTTGTACTTCACAAACTTCCCTTCCACTAGAGGCATAGTGATAATATCTGCCACCTGATCCTCTGTGGAAATGTACTGCAATCTCACAACACCTCTCTAGACCTAGTCTCTAAAGAAATGATATCTAATCTCAATATGTTTGGACCGATCATGAAACATGGGATTCTCAAAGAGCCTAAAGCAACTTTGATTATCACTGTGAATCATTGTTAGCCCCATCTCCAAATCAAATGGTCCTGCAAGCATCTTGGGAAGCCATAGTGCCTCGCAACTTTCCATATCCGTTGCGATGCACTCTTCCTCTGCTGAGCCAAGTGCCACCAACTGTTGCTTCATGTTGTACCATGAGATCATGGTTGATCCCAAGTTGAAACAACATCTAGACGTGGATATTTTGTTCATAGCACTCACAACCCAATCAGAATATGTGTACCCTGCAGCTCCACTCCATCAACTCTGACATATCTCAATCCAAAGTCCACCTTACCTCAAAAATAACTTAGCACATGCTTTGTTGCCATCTATTTACGGTGCTAGAAATCAGTCAACCAAGGGGTCTCCCTGATCTGAAGTCCCAATTAGACCTCAAACTGTTTGGGATAGGAGCCCCATTTGGTGTATCAGCCTGGTTGCCATGTATTCTTACAGATTTTCCTTGGCTCTGATTGTCAGTAGGAGAGAGGAACACATGGTGCCTTCGAAAAGCAAGGCGTGTCTGATGAGTGTTCGATTGTAGGTGTGTCAAAGTTCTTCTACTACAGAGGAAGAGTAAAGTGAACTTCTAAGAGAGAGGTAAGAGTACCACCCAAGTAGAGACACACACAAACAAGAAAGATCTGTTTGATATCCAACAGAATAGTCCACAAAAGATGCGACGGTAATTACAACCAATGAATGAGAAAGATTTGTCTAGTATCCTGTGGAATAGTCCACAAAGATGGGACAACAATAACAACCATTACAGCACATTCTCAATAAGATAAGTACTAAAATAACCGAAATAGTTCAACTACTTTAGCACAGATGAAATCAAACATGAAATACAAACATCCACAAAATAGTCTTACAAATATTCATAATCCATGCATAAATAACGTGTCGGCCATGAAGTCTTTTGTTATTAAGTAAAATTCCCAAGACACATGTATACAATGAACATTACTAGCTCCAATAGTGGAGCATTGGAGCCACTCCTTGCTCCTCAAAAGAACTAGCTTATCTCTGTAATGCCTTGCGGGAGGAGCCAAAGTGAAAAGTCCTTTGCTCATACAATGAGGGTGTATATATAACCAAGACATGATCCTTCACCTTCCTTGTGACTCTTTGACTACCCTCATAACTGTTTGACTTCCTATGACTTTTCGACTTTACATGACTCTTCATATTCTAAATGTGTCCTTTGGACTTCCACTTTACAATACATTTTGAATAGGTAATTACATAATCCACAATAATGATGTGGCATATGATGAATTGTGATAGGACATGACATGGCACTGATGACATGGACTGCATGATGATGTGATAGTGTAAAGTTGTCCTTCTTGTTGCTTCTTTCTTTGTGTCCTCTTGAAAAGATGGTACATGTTAGTCTTCTTCCTCCTCCTTATGACTTGAAGATGAGGAGTCTTCCATGTGATCTTGACCTTCATCTTCTGTTATAGTCCGTTGTTCCTTCGTCTTCTCGCCTGATGATCATCTTATCTCTTTAGCTCCATATGTGTCTTCTAGCATGTCCTCCTTCTCCATCTCCCTCTTCATCATCTTGCCATAGCATGATAGAGTACCTACATCTACAATCCACTCATGACAAGACGACATCAGTCTAATAAACCCCTAGTCTAAGATGGTGCATATTGATCCACTAACTGAGCTAGAACAGGGTGACAGGGTGGGAAAGAGGCTCAGTAAGTGCGCAATTGCGCAGCTCAGGCGGTCAAGGGTGAAGCTTGAGCATTGAGACTACGCAATGTGCAATTCAGGCTGGACTAAGGAAGAAGATTACGCAGTTTGGGAGCTCAATGATCCAGGTTGAGGGGTTGGGCACTATTTCAATCAACTCTACAGTTCTAGGAGGCAAAGCAGATTTGGTGATTGCACAGTTTCACAACTCAAGAGCTCAAGGATTGGGCTTGAGGTTTGAGACTGCGCAATACGCAATTCAAGCCTGGCTGGAGGGCATGATTGCACAATTTTGGAGGCCAAGGCCTGGGCTTGAGCACTAAAAATGCAAAATGCGCAGTACTGGAAGTATAGGAGGCCAGATGATTGCGTAGTTACATAGTTCAGGAGCTCAAGACTGGGGCTTGAGGACTGAGAGTACGCAATGTGCACTGTTGGTTTGGCTGGAGAGAAAGATTGCGCAGTTCTGGGACTCAGGGGCTAGGCTTGAGCACTGAGGTTGCGAAATGCGCAGTTCTGGGAGGCATACACTGCGCATTATGCGGTGCCAAGAGACAAGGTCGTTGCTTGAGGGTTGAGACTATGCATTGCGCAGTGCTAAGAGACAAGGTCATTGCTTGAGGGTTGAGACTGCGCAATGCACAGTTCAAGAGGGCTAGATGAGGCTAGCTTGCTCGGAATTTTCCAAAATTTGGCTAAGTATGGGACTGAAGAGACTGTTGTGAATAGTGATATGACTTTACTATGATCACATACTTGAAACACTTTGATGACATAATAACATAGATCATCTTAAACGCGTTAGCAACATATTTCCCTCAATGCAACAACTTTGTAACAAGTGCGACACTAAAGATACACTTTGCAACGACCGTGATGACACTTGTGCAACAACGCTTAAAACTTTGGGAATGAGTGTGATTGATGTTTACATGGTTAGACCAACTCATTCACACAAAGATAACCCCTTGAAACCACCAAAACACGCATACATACATTGTGCGACAGTTATTATGTGAAAAGACGAAAATTGTTAAAGTGTGAACGACTCTTGTGATACGTGAATGATAGTGAAAGTAACACATGCCAGAGCAAAGATAACATGAAAACAACACTAATTAAAGTGAAAGCGAGCAAAAGAGACAGCCGAAAACATGAAAACGGCATTCGAAAAAACAAAGGTGCGCGGAAGCGACAGTTTGCAAAACTCACCGAAATGGAAGTACAAACACAACTAGAATGTGAGAAACTGTCGTTGTCAGTGCGCACCGACTGTCGACATGGATTGGACATCGCACAGGCACAGTCTTGATGGAATGTGTTATACTTGTCCAAGCTTGCGTAAAAGAATGCGCTCATGCACTTGTTACGGACTGAGCATGTGTGAGCAAGTGACTTCAACACTTCCAATCCAAGAAGGTAGCTCAAAAAGCATCAGCTGACCAAGAAGTGACTACGGAACGACCGATCACAAGATCCATAGTAGGCTCCAAAATTTGAGTGTACACAAAATTTTGGAGGAAATTTGTCGCAACAACAACACCCAATGACCCTATCTTGGCTTGCTGAGTGTGTTCACAACAAAATAGATACCCAACCTAGTGTTGACCAAATCCATCAAGGAACCTATCAGTTGCCTATATACTGTGGGATCCACCAACTCACCTTCAGAAGCACTCAGCTTCTCCAGGTTAGTGATCATCGATGTAGACATGGGCCTACAATCCTCCATCTTGAACCTCATCAAGATCTCAACTGCATACTTGACCTACCCAAGGAAAATATCTCCTAGTTGCTACCACACCTCCAATCCCAAGAAGCAGTGCATCAAAGTTTCCAACCAATGTCCATTTCGTACTCTAAAGCAAGATTGTCCTTGCACATCCCTATGAGTTTGTCCGATCCTGTCAAGAAAAGATCGTTCACATAAAGTACCAAGATGAGCTACTCACCCTCAACAAGTACATCGTACAAGTTAGAGTTTACCCCACTCTTGGTGAAGCCCAAACCAAGAAGATATCCATCAATCCTGGCGTACCAAGCGTGCAAAACCTGCTTCAGCCCATAAAGAGCCTTCTTCAACCTGCATACAAGAGACTCTCTCCCATGCACCTCGAAGCCCTGAGGTTGCTCAATATAGACCTCCTCCTCAATCACCCCATTGAAGAATGCAGTCTTCACATCCATCTGATGTATCCTCTCCACACCATATATGAAGGAAAGGACATAATTGCTCTAATGGATGCATATCTGGTGACAGGTGTGAATGTCTCCTCGTAATCCAATCCCTCCTACTAGGAGAACCCTCTCCCCATGAACCTCACTTTGTACATCTCGACACTTCCATCAGTTGCATGTTTGATCTTGTAGATCCATCGAGAAGTGACCATAGATCTTCCCTCTAGTCTCAGTATTTTGTCCCACACATCATTCCTCATGATGAGCTATACTCCACCATGGCAACCCTCTAGCCCTGCTCATCTGTAGCCTCTTCAAAAGTGGAAGGCTCAGGCTCATTGATGCTACTCAACAAGGCCAAAAAATTGGAAAATCTCGCTGGTGGTTTGCTCTACCTAAAAGTATTGCTAGGAGTTGTTAGTTTTTGTAGCATTAGACAAGTGTTCTAGTCTCAAATTGTGTCAAAGAGGCTAAGAACACGAGATCTTCAAAACCCATAAAAGGTTTCGCAAGATAAGCTTGCGAAATGCCTTAATTAAATTAATTAACCATCATTTAAATTTTTCCTAAATATAACTTAGGAAAATTGGTTAATTAATAGTAATTATGTTATATACCTAGGGGGGATAATATGGGGTACAAAGGGAGGTACCCAAGGTAATAATGTAATAATGGGATGGGCCATAGTAACAAATAAGGTGGTTAACCCATATCATATAAGGGACCACAAGTAGTTAGTAATAATGTAATGGGCCCATGGTATTAGTCGATGGTATGAGGGAACCATGGTAATGATCCATGGTATTATATGTATGAGGCCTATATAGAGGCTAGAGGCTCCACATGGAGAGGTGTCAAGGATTATTGTATGTACAAGCATATGGCTTGTGGAGTGTTCTCCTTCCTTAAGGAATGAATGTATGGTGTTGCCCTACCATAAGGGTTTGATATCAATAAATAATCATTTCTATGTATTTTTATCTTGTTATTCTTGGGTTTATTTGTATTCTCATATCTTTTCGGGTTAGATCTACAACAAGTGGTATCAGAGCACTTTCTTGGGCAAAAAAGTGGAGAATTTTTTTAATTTTTGCAGGATTTCGTGGGCGGCGAGTTTGCAAATCAGATCTGTACGTTTTGCTGCAATATCTGCAAAATCTAATTGCAGATCTGGATTCTGTGTGAAAAAATACCCGATTTCAAAAAAAAAATCAGTAAAATCGGAGTCCGGATGAAGGAGATATCGCTGATTTAAAAATCAGTGGGGTTGCAGATAATATGTCCGGGCAGCGAGTTTGCGGCGCAGATCTGGATGTTCGGGTACAAGATCTGCAAAATCTAATTGTAGATCTAGATTCTTTGTGAAAAAATTTCAAAAAAAAATCAGTCGAATCGGAGTTTGGATGAGGGAGATATCACTGATTTAAAATTAACTCTTTTTTCAGAAATTTTGGTGACGGCGGGAGAGTAGCAGTGTAGATCTGAAATTCTAGTGTCTGGATCAAGATTTCTATCACATGGGTAGATGCAGAATGGTTGTTCCATTTCCAAAAACAGGTCATAATAGGGATTCTGAGCAATATTGACAGAATTGTGGCCCTTTCAAATTTTCGCCAAGTAAGCGATTTTTTTCTCAAACCCTCTTCATGGCGATTCTATATTTTACAGGAAAAGATGATGGTCCTACTATTGAAGAATTCATACAAAGATACAAGTCCACACATGGGACACATTGGAAAATTCCAATGGTGCTTAATATGAGAGATGAGGCTCAAAAATGGAATTTATCACTTGACTACAAGCAGTTGACCAAACTTTCAGATGCAAAATTTGAAAAAGTCTTTTTGGACAAATGGCCTCGGGCTAGAAAAAATGAGAATGAGACACATAAGGGGTTAATTGCTACGGGTGTCTCCTTACTGCAAGTTCATGGATTGATTCAGAAAGAGAAAATCATTGTGTCTATAAATCCGAGTTGCAAGCAAAATCTCATAAATGTCAACTTGGCAAAAAAATTGCATGTTCCAACAAAACACATTGAAAACACACAAGTTGATGATGCGGATGTTCAACTTTATAAGGATTTGAAGCTTTCTATGGATAAGTATGTGTTGCATGGAGACTTCTATATACTTCAGAGATGGATAATATAGATGTTGTTTTGGGATATCCTTGGATGGAATCTGCAGGTACTATCAATATTAATGTGCAGAAGAAAATCCCTGAAGCTCTGGTATAAAAAGAAGAAAATTACATTACAGGATATTTCCATCAATAAACAGGTAGAGTACATGGAGGCTGAAGCAGAAGATGTTCCAGGACTGACATATCAGATGATGAGCCTTTGATGATCGACAATCAAACAACAAACAGAGGCTGAGAAGCAGAAAAGGTTACAGGTACATCAGATGAGAAGGCGCAGTGGTTGAAGTCATATTGGAAAAGAAGACATCACAACAGGCACCACAGCACGGTGAATTAAAGAAAAAGACACCGTGGGTTAAAACTTCAACATATCATCACCCCGCAAGACAACAACCAACAAGATGGCAACCAATTAGCCACAAGGACAACAACTCCCGCAGGACAAATAGAGAGGAGCGAAGATCCACCTACTACACATCAACACTGAGGAGCTACCATGGTTAGCTTCCATCTCAAGCGAGCGAGGCACCAGCGAGATCAAGGGTTCACCTTTCTCTTAGATGGCTAGATGCACGTGCATGGTATCAGTGGACTACTCTTTTGAGTAGATCTTATTATTTATGTTCTTCCCATGTTTCGGAGACGAAACATGTTAAGGGGGTGGATGTTATATACCTTGGGGTTAATATGGGTACAACGAGAGTACCGAGGTAATATTATAATAAATGGGATGGGCCATATAGTAATAAATAGGTGGTTACCCATATCATGTAAGGGACCACAAGTAGTTGTTAATAATGTAATGGGCCTATGGTATTAGTCGATGGTATGAGGGAACCATGGTAATGATCCATGGTATTGTATGTATGAGGCCTATATAGAGACTAGAGACTCCACATGGAGAAGTGTCAAGGATTATTGTATGTACAAGCATATGGCTTGTGGAGTATTCTCCTTCCTTAAGGAGTGAATGTATGGTGTTGCCCTACCTTAAGGGTTTGATAATAAAGACGCATTTCTATCTATTTTGATCTTGTTATTGTTGGGTATATTTGTTATTTCTCATATATTCTGGGTCAGAGATACAACAAATTAATTAAGGAAATGTGAGAATGCTCTAGAAACTCACACAAATTGAGTTTGAGATGATCTTAGTTGTTGATGGAGATCTAATCATGGTCATTGGTTCACCAACGAGAGATTATAAGAGCAGATCGATGGGGATTGAGATAGATACATAGAGTGAGAAGAAAATCGAGGTAGATCGAATTTTCCAAAGAGCAGAGATTCAGCTAGGGAAGAATTCAACCAGTGATCGAGTAGAAAAGATTGAGGAGCAACAATAGAGTGATTTTTGAGGATTTTTCCAGTGCTAGAAGAGTCAGTAGAGAGAGGTCAAGTTGTTCCATAGAGAAGCTACGCAAGGGCTTATGCAGAACCTCAAGGAGGCAGTTAGATTTAGCCATAAGAGAGATCGATTCAGTAGCAGACTGTCGGGAAAATTCTTCCAGAGGGACAGAGAATCCTTCTAAGTGGTAGAGACAGATAGCATAGGCAGATGGCAACTATTCCAGCAGTGCAAGTTTCACCCTACGCAATGGTTGATGCAAAAGCAGATCGGGAGCTAATTATGGGGCTAGATTAGGCCAGGATTGCTTGTGGAGAGAAAGAAAAACCTTTAAGATATTTCGCCAGTGATTTCTCAAGAGAGGATTGCCAGTTTAGCATCAGATATTGTACTCAGATTTTGTTGTTGCATATAATAAAATAACCCTCATCTGTTGCACCAGTTTTCCCACATTGGGTTTTTTCCGGGGACTTTTGTCCAAAAATAACAGTGTAATTTTATGATGTGTGTGCCCTCTATTGTCTCAGTTCTAGTTTATTTTCCTCTGTGCATTTTATTTTTGGTGAAAATTGTCATAGTGATTTTATTCGTTGTTTGCCATAATAGCAAATAAACTGCACATGATAATATTCAGTTAGAAGAACAATTTCCAATTGTTGCAACAATGAAAATTTCACATGGTTTCAGAGCAGTTTGACGACAAACCAGTGGCTCAGTAACGAGGAAGAAATTTTTGCAGCTTCAGAGGGAGTCTTTGGGCAAAATTTTGGATCTACACAGAACACCAGTTGGAAGTACGAATTAGCAAAGGCAAGGTTTGATTTTTAGTTTATAGGCAACAGAAAATTCGAAAAGCCTCAGTTGCAGTGATTTGCAAGTAGTGGTGTTGTCGGGAAATAGTTCTGATGAGCAGATCAGTAATTTATTGAGCAGATCTCGGCGTAGTTGAATTGAAGAGAGTTTTGTAGAAGCAAACCAATGCTGGGTTGAAGAGAAAAAATACATAAAGAAAGGAAATTTCCATAATTTCCTCGAGGGTTTCCAGATCCAGTTCCAAGAGGAAATCCGTAATTTCCAATTGCAGTAGGCCGTAGCAGAGCAGATTTGCACATTCCAAGAGAGAGTGCGAGTAGCAGAGCAGGAAGCCGAGCAGGAAAGGGAGGAGATTCCTATTTATTTTCCCACATTTGAGTTTCGCAGAAATGACCTCCACAAGACTTCGAGATCATGATAGGCTTGATGGAGCATCTAACTATTATCTCTGGAAATCCAGAATGACTTTCCTGCTAGATGAGTATAGTCTGAATATGTATGCAAAAATTGTTGTAGCCATACCTACAAATCAACAACAATTAGAGATCTATAATAAGGAGATAGCCAAGGCAAAGAGGATGATCCTCGATGTAGTTTGAGATCATATAGTCCCACATCTAGTTGGCAAGAATACTACAAAAGAAATGTGGGATGTTTTCGTGAAGCTTTTCCAGGATCCTTCTTAGAATCGGAAGATGTTCTTGAAAGAGAAGTTGAGGACCACTAGGATGTAGAAGGGTGAAGGGGTCACTCCTTATCTCACCATAATTCAAAATGTCTGAGATGAGCTTGCAGTAGTTGGAGAGACACCTCCCAACAGTGAGCTAGTGTGTACAACTCTCAATGGTTTCACCAAGGAGTGGGCAATTTTCATCCAAGGTATCACTCAACGAGATCAACTACCTAGATGGGATCGGTTGTGGAGCGATTTCACTCAGAAAGAGATGAGGCTTGCTCTTGTTGAGAGTAATATCAGCGACAGTCGTAGCAGAGGACTGAAGAGTGTAAAAGATGAGGAGAATGTAGCCCTTGCATCTAAAGGGAAAGAAAAGAAAAGTCCCAGTCTTGGACAAGGCTCAAAGGGTGAAGAAAAGAAGAAGAAAGACTTGTCGAAGATCAAGTGCTTCAGATGTGGTGAGTTTGGTCACGACAGTACCTAGTGTCCCAAGAAGAAAAAAGACAAGAAGAAGAAGTAGGAGCATGCAGCAGCTTCAACAAAGATCGATAATTTGTCCAATAGGTTGGAGGACGAATTCGCTTTGTATGCACCTATACCTCCAAGAGAGGTGGGGAGATCTTGAGCTCTAGTTCCAGAGTTGCAAAGATTTGTGCAAGATCCATGGAGGACGGTATCAGACAGATTTTTCCTCATGGATCATCACCTTAGCTACAAGGGCCCAAGGCATTTCAATAGCAATTGGATCAGTGTTCAACATGGCGCAATCAATTTATGAGGGGTAGTTGTAGAGCTAGACTAGTCAAGGTGCAAATAGTTACTCAGTAGTCAATGTAGAGAATAGTTGCAGTCAGTTACTTGGGGGGCATAGAACCAGTCAGGGCGCAGATAGTTACTCAGTGGTCAATGTAGAGAATAGTTGCAGTCATAGACTCAGGAGACAATTGCAAAGCCACTATAGGGACAAAATGGATTCAAAGTTTTGTTCTCAGTTGCAGTGGTTGCAACGACAACAACAACAACGTGAGATCAGTTGCAACACAGAGTAGAGTTCGCAGCAGGGAAGCACAATGCAGTGTTAGCAGCAGTGCAGATGCAGGATGGTTCATCTATAGAGTTAGCAGATGAATTTGAGTATGTGCAGTAGCTTGGTGGGCAGTGACAGGTTGTCACAGTTGTCGGACATTAGTAGCGTGAGGAAAGATGTTATAGGTGAAGACAGTAGAACACCTTCCTCCTTAAGTGGGAGTGTTAGTTTTTGTAGCATCAAATAGGTGTCCTAGTCTTGATTTGTTTCAAAGAGGCTAAGAACACAAGATATTCAAAACTCAGAAAAGGCTTTGCAAGATAAGTTTGTGAAACACCTTAATTAAATTAATTAACCATCATATAAATTTTTCCTAAGTCTAACTTAGGAAAATTGGTTAATTAATAGTAATTAATTAAGGAAATGTGAGAATGCTCTAGAAACTCACACTGATTGAGTTTGAGATGATCTTAGTCGTTATGGAGATCTAATCATGGTCGTTGGTTCACTAACGAGAAATTATAAGAGCAGGTCAATGCGGATGGAGATAGATACATCGAGTGAGAAGAAGATCAAGGCAGATCGAATTTCCCAAAGAGAAGAGATTTAGTTAGGGAAGAATTCAAGCTAGTGATCGAGTAACAGAGATTAAGGAGCAGCAGTAGAGTGATTTTGGAGGATTTTTTTAATGCCAAAAGATTCAGCAGAGAGAGGTTGAGTTGTTCCACAAAGAGGCTGCACAGGAGCTTGCACAGATCCTCAACGAGGTAGTTCAATCTAGCCAAAAGAGAGATCAATTCAGTACCAAAGTGTCGGAAAAATTCTTCCAGAGGGCCAGCAAATCTTTCTCAGTGGCAGAGACAGTGAACAGAGGCAGATAACAATTATTCCAGGCAGTGCGAGTTTGAGTCTGTGCATAGTCTGCCCAGTGGTTGGCATAAAGGCAGATTGGAAGCTAATTGTGGGGCCAGATCAAGTAAGGATTGCTTGTGGAGAGAGAAAAATCTCTCAAATATTTTGCCAGTGATTTCTTTAGAGAGGATTGCCAATTTGGCATCCAGATTTTGTTGTTGCATATAATAAAATAAACCCTCATCTGTTGCACCGATTTTCCCACATTGGGTTTTTTTATGTGGACTTTTGTCCAAAAATAACGATGTCATTTTATTACGTGTGTGTTCTCTATTTTCTCAGGTCCAGTTTATTTTCCGCAGTGCATTTTATTTTTGGTGAAAATTGCAGTAGTGATTTTATTCATTGTTTGTTGTAATAGCAAATAAACTACAAATAATACTATTGAGTTAGAAGAATAATTTCTAGTCGCTGCAATAGTGAAAATTTCACAAAAGCCTCTACATGCTCCTCAGCATCCCTCAAGGTTTGTTCGGCCCATCTCGGCCTCCTCTTGGTAGAGCTTCAAGCAACATCTCGCTCCTCCTCCATATCCACAAACCTGTGCCTTCTATTGGTGTTGTTGGTCCTTGCTCAGCCTTAGGAGCCTCTCGCTCTCAATCCTTGACCCTTGTTGGCTCTCTCTCTAAAGGTCCTACCCTCATCAAATCTGACAACTCAATTAACACTCACTTTCCTCTATCCTGGAATGTGAACTCGGTAGAACTTTAAGACCTCACAGTAGCCCACAAATATGCCCCATTTTGACAAGGGCTCTAGCTTAGTCCTCTTCTCTGCGGGAACTTGGACATACACTAGACTATGAGAGATGCGCAAATGGATCACGTCCAGTTTCACTCGTGTAAACATCTCCTTGGGAATCACGTCCTCCAATATCCTTTGAAGACTCTTGTTCTGCACATAAACAATTGTATTGCAGGCCTCTTCCCACAAGAACATAAGCAATTCCTAGTCATAATCATTGCCCTCGTTGCCTCCATTATGGTCCTGTTCTTTCTCTTGGAAACCCCATTCTACTATGAGCTTTAAGGTACTGTGAGCTCCTTCTTGATCCCTGCTACCCCGCAAAAATCCTAAAACTAGTTGGAGGTATACTCACCCCCATAATCTGATCTCAGCACCTTAATCTTCTTCCCAGTCTGGTTCTCCCAAGAGCTTTGAACTGTTGAAATTAACCAAAGACCTCTCCCTTTCTCTTCAGGAAGTAGATCCAAGTCTTCCTTGAAAAATCGTCTATGAATGTCACAAAATACAAAGTCCCTATGAGAGGTTGCACAAACATAGGACCACAAATGTGTAAGTGCTCCAAGTCTAGCACTACCTTAGACTGGGTATTGCTGTGAGGAAATGCAGCCTTGGCCCACTTGTCAAGAACACACCCTTTGCACACTCCATCCTACTCCACCATGATCTTTGGAAAACCTGTAGCCATTCTTTGCAACATAGGAAGAGCACTGTAGTGTAGGTGTCTCATCCTCCTGTGCCAGATCTCACTCTCGTTGTCACTCTCACGTATGAGAGTCTTCACCAACTATCCTCTCAACAGATGGATATTCTTCTCCCTTCTCCCAATTACTCACCTCTTGTTCTAACGGGCTCCTTTCGGCCCAACAACCACTTCACCTCCCATGAAACTGACTTCTAGTCCTTTGTCCTCTATGGCTGAAACTGAAAGGAGATTCTTCTCCAAACCCGGTACAAACAACACTTCATTTACCTCCATGATGCCACCTGAGTCCATCTAAAACTCAATGTTTCCAATTCCTTGTACTGCATACTTAGCACTATCACCAAGCTCTACATGTATATCCTTAGGCTCCCTAGTCATGCTAGTGAAAATTTCTCGAGATCTCGTCATGTGACGAAATGTATTAAAAATTGGTAGCTCAGGGATGAATTTTCCTTAAAAGAAAACTCATTTCCGACAATATGGAGTGACTTTCTAAAAATAGAAAGTCATGTTTAGCATCTCAAGTATGACTTTCCAAAATTAGTAAATCACCTTGCATCAATTGGTAATCAAATATAGTTGATGGAAAATCACTTATCATTAATCAATCCTAATAGTTCAATCTCAACTTGATGTTTTATCATCAATATTATTATTATCCCCTTTATGATACTATGATATTATTATCAAAAGGAAATACAAATCACCTTTCCTACATGACACTCGATCATGTCATCCTTCACACCTCTCTCCTTCATGACACACATGGCACTACATTACTCTCTCTCTCTTAATGGATACATCGCACTCTCTTAAATTCTCATTAAAGGCCTGACATGCGAGATTCCTCTTACACTCTCATTAATGCATATGTTACACTCTCCCCATTTATGTCATATGTTTCTCTCCTCAATGATGACACTTATGACCTCCTTAATGGCAAAAGTTACACTTCTCTAATGCATGTGTTGCCTCTCCTTAATGAGTTACACTTCTCTAATTCATGTGTTGCTATGATATTCCCGCTTAGCAATTATTGCTAAGTGAGAATACAATTTTGCTCAATTTCGATAATTTTGATTTCCAACTTAGGAGAAGTGGGTTGGAGGATCCCACTTCCAATTTTTGGCTAAGGCAGGCACTCACATAGGGAGAGAAGGGCAAATCAAACACTTAGTGGGCAATTCATGGTTTTTGGAATGAAGGAATTCAATGTATGGGTCTCGCATGAGGAGGAGGCAGCCCAAGGATAAATAGAGGAAGCACACATCATTTTGCACCGTTTGACACTTTGACAAACTAACTTACCAAGCACGCTTGAGATGTTGAGCCAAGTCTGCAAGTGTTGTTCAGTGCACAAGATTCTCAAGCGAGTTTCTCACCCCTTGCTTCGATGGGCTTCAACTGCCAGCCCAAGGAGGGAAATTGATATCATTTGTGAGCCAATTCCAGCGTCACATCAGGCATTTCATGGAGCTTTCTTCAGCAATCTGGACGTGGGAGAGGAACACGCATTTCTTGCGGAAGCTAGAGGGGAGCAGCGAACTTATTGAGTCTATCGGGGAAGCATTGGGCCTCTTATTGTTGAAGATTCAGGGTGATAGAATAGCCAAATTTTTTGGAGCCTTTGTTGTAGCAGAGAGACCATTCCAAGGATTGTTTGGACATGCATAGGAGGTACTTTTGGGTTGCACGTGGGAGCTGAGGGGGTGGCCATTTGGGGCTACATTGAGTTGGAAATTTGGGGAGTCATTTGGAGGGAAAATTCAACAGCATTTAGCATCATTTTGGAGGGTCAAAACGGTGCCATTTCCATGAGGGCTGAAATACCCAACGAATGGAGGAGCACATAGAAATTGGGGTCAATTTCGGGGGTCAGAACCAGGCCAAACCCTTTCTGAGTTTTGGTGGGTTATTTGAGAGGAGTCCGAGATTAATTTCTCAAAAAAATTTGATCACTAAAAGAGTGTCAAACAAGAGTTTCATTCTAGTAGGCAGTGCAGTTTTTCCAGCACAGCACAGGGCATTGAAGAGAGAGCACATTCCAGAGTCCAAGCGTCTCATTTTATCACCTGGGACTTGTTTAGCTTTCCTTTGGCAAGCCCAGGTGCACTCACACCATACTCTCATTGTATTTTCGTTGCATTATAATAAAATGGCTCAGCTGGGTGCAATTTTTGGAGAAATCCTAGGTGTTTACTTATGTGTGTAAATTTTATGTGTGCATGTGTTGTAATTGCTTGTTATCACTGTAAATTTCCAATGAGAATATTACACAACTCCTTTATGGCATGAATTCGTTGCACCTCCTATATATGTGTCTCATATCATCTCATCTTATTACACATCCATTGTGAAAGAAGAATTCAAATTTGAGAGAGAGAGAGTTGGAGACACTTGAAGAAGAATGTGAGAGAGAGACTTGGAGAATAAGAGGCCAAGGTTGATTTAGTGTTTCAGTGTTTAAGTGTTGATTCAATTGAAGGGAGAAGTCAAGGTTGATTCAGTGTTTAAGTGTTGATTCAGTTGAAGGGAGAAGTCAAGGTTTGATTTAGACTAAATGTAGAATAAAAGTTTTCTCCTATGGGGTTAGCAATTTTTGGTGGGTAACAGGAACCTACAACTATTTACTATGATAATCATGGTTGTATCAAACCTTGAGAATCTAGTGTTTCATGATAGATCAAAGCACATAGAGATCAAGTTTCACTCATATGAGACAAGATTCAAAAGGGAGCAATGAAGCTCTAGTATATTCCGACAAGTTAGTACATAGCTAAGATGTTGACCAAACCCTTGGCAAAGGGTTAGTTTGAGACATTGAGAGATAGCCTTGGATTGGTGCAAAATTCCTTCCTCACTAAGATGGAGTGTTAAGAATTACGGCTTGAATTGGAACTTCCTCACAGGTTCAATGTGAACGAACGAGAAGTAGTTCAAGATATTTCAAAACATAATTCTATTTCGGAGAAGTAATTCTATTTTGTAATTCACTTTAGTAAAACAATGAAAATTCATTTATCAAAACAATGAAAAGTTTGTTATTTAGTCGTTTAAGTCCAAAAATAGTATATCTCATGTATGCATGACATAGATTAGGGGTAATCTAAAAAATAAATGAGGGTTTTGGTTTCAACTAATGGTATAAAGATTGGTCAAGAGAGAGGGTTAGATATTGTTGAATAGTTGAATAGGTTGAAAAATTGACAAAGTCATACAATCCAGATATTGAGGTTCTACAGTTGTACAACAGGCCATACCACTCAATTCAGGGTGATTTTTGCTTTCCATGCAGTTGCTTGGTTTTAGCAAATTCAAAAATACAAAAAGTTAAATTTCAAGGAGCAATTACATGTGTAATTGTGAAACTATTTTTATTCTTTCACTATTTAATTTACAGTTATTGTTTGATCGATGCTATGGTGTGAAAATTAATTTTTTCATTAACTAAATTTAACAATTTACTTGTTTAATTGAGATAGTAAGGGTAGCAGTCATTGAGGCTTGGATTTTTTACATAAACTAGAGTGTTGGGCCATATCCATGCTAGTGTCATATCAAGAGAAATTTTGGGTCGGAGTGGAGGCATGTATCGTTAGCGAACCTTTGGTAAAGGTTCTTTTCTTGGTCGACGTAGACAAGCCCTGTTAATTTTAGGTATGTTCTATGCTAGAGCAATTTATTTAAATTTTCCCAGTGAGCAATCACATCAGCATTATGATAAACTGCAGATAGAACATAAATACAAAATGCAGAAGACAAGCCAAGACAAGAGGACACAAGATATGGCGCGAGCC
>APFE030430588.1:72330-86242 GCA_000404065.3 Pinus taeda
GACTTATCTAGATCTAGCATAGATCATTTTCTATAACGATGAGATCAGTTGAAGACATTCTGCTTCAACTGATTCTCAAGGTGACTCCTTCACCTATCATCGTTCTGCATCTCGTCCATTTGCTGCCCATACATCATCGTCATTATGTTGCCCCTACTAGTATGACTCATTGTCATCATGCTGCCTGTGCATATGCTGCTATGTGCACTATGATGCACTGTACAACATGTACTCATTGCTGTCCCATGTACCATTGCTGCACCAAGTATCATTGTTGTCCCATGTACTATTGCTGCACCAAGTATCATTGCCCAACTTGGCTCCCACAAGCTGCTACACAAACTGATCCAAAGCTGGTCAACTCCTTTGACCAAATACATATCAAAACACTGCTGTTTGAGACTCCTGCACTGCTGCAATTTCTGGGACTGGTTAGGGCACACAACACAGTCCCCAACAGTCCTCAAATCTGACCCAGAATTGTCCTCATGAAGTGTGGCTGCCCCTCCACGCTGCTCTTTTAGGGCAGATTTAAGTCCTTAAACACAGACTTATCCTCCTAAAAAACAGCAACATCCTACAGGTGTATAGACAGACCTGTGGCAGCCTCTTATGAGGACTGTCCACCCACCAAACAGCCTCTAAACTAACTCGATGTCCCTGCCTTGGCTGTGGCCTACAAGAACAGGGCTTCGTACCTCCCACCAACAGTTCTGTCCTAAAAAACGGACCCCTGAACAGACCTTGACCCACGTTGTTTCAGATCCTCTTTTACTGCGGCTAGGAGACTCCATTACAGGACTGCGTTAGGGCTTCTTGAACAACGTGCAGGCTAGGGCATCAGCTACTACTGCGGCTAGGGCATCAGCAAATGTATATTTTAGGTGTCCCTCCTTCTCCAAAAACCCAAGACGTGGAGAGGAGGAGAACACATGAAGAGGATGTGTCAAAATGACTTCAAATCCTCTTCTATTTATACTAATACGAAGATGATGAATAGACACGTCTATTGGGCTTCTTAGCCTACTCAAGTTGCTGGTCGGCTTGATAATAATTTCATAACATAAATAAATTCATATCTCCATAAATACTTATCGGAACCGGATGATCTTTAAATCAATCCTACACCTCTCAATGAGAGGGATCCAATAAAAATATCAGCTGCCATAAATAAGCTAATCCACATGGAGTTTGGCCCTAGTTGCCAATTTAACAAGCCTTCAATGGGCTACTTGTATGAGGCCATGGATAGGGCCAAAGGATTCATCCATGCTAGCTATGAGGACAAGGGGAATGAGGGATAGGAGAAATGATTATTGTTATGGAGGGTGATTGATGAGTGATGAAATAATACACTCCATCACCCCATTCATGCTACGAGCATCTACCCTACATTCTCTTTGTCATGTGGTTTTAGATTTGATGCTAAGGTTATGGATGAATTACTCACATGTGTTGAGAGGATGGTGCCAAATCCACAAGAACGTGTCAGAATTTCTAAAGAAATATATAGGATGGCCACTAGAACAATTGGCTTTGACATGGTTATTCAGGATAGGAAGTCCAAAACGCCAAGGAAGCTTCATTTTGTTTCAAATTTCAATGTATCTTTTACCTTTGTTTCAAATTTCAATGTCTTTTCTTAAGTTTCTCTTATTTTTTATTGATACAGAGGAGGTGGTGAGAGGGAGTGTGGTAAGAGGGGAGAATGTTCCAGATCAGACACCTTCACAGAAGGTGGCTATTGACATTGGGACTGTGCCACCACCTTCACAGACACAAACAGTCATAGGTACAATGAGTTGGACTTAGCAATAGAACTAGCAAAGGACATCGGAATTTAGCTTCTTCTTCTACTAGAGGACATGAGAGTCAAATGACAACCCCATAGCCTCCTTTTAGAGGGCATCAAAAGGCAAAATCTAGCACCAGCCTCAAGGCCTTCGACTAAACGAAGAAGCATTACTAGAGCCATTACCTTTGCCCATAAAAGAGGTAGAAAGAAGTGCTAGTTTATTTATCTGATTTCTTTATAAACATGTTTACCATATATTTTGATAATATTTCGAGGCTCAAGAGTCAGGAATTGGGATAGGATTCAGTATGTGTGATGTATCAGTGGACATCTTATGTATATTATATATTAGTTTTCTTTTCATATTTACCTGACAATATGTTTATTTGATGTTGATGTTGCTTTAGATGTTTAAAATTTTGAAAAAAAAAAGAAATATTTTTGTATTTTTTTCAAGTTTGTCGATATTTTTCAATATTTTCCCCAACGTTGCAGATAAGTTGTTTTCTGGACCCTCAGTGATACATTCACCAACAAAATACTTGCAACATTGGTTGCTAATGTGATTTGCTGCTATTTAGCATTTTACCTCTTTCTCAGACCGTTGGGGACTAGAGAGAGTCCAGACACATTCGCCAACGATTCCCAATTGTCCAGCTGCTAGTCTGAATCAGTTTCACACATCTATTCCCTCAATCATTTCCACAACAGTTGAATAGAAGCACTGGGATCATGTGATTGTTAGCATGGCATGAAACTCATGCATGGGATTGGTCACGAGGTGAAAGTGATACTAATTGACAGCAGCTTTGTGTGGCAAGCTTGAACCACAGGTAAACATTCCTCTATGTATGATTATTATGGCTCTGTACAACATTACTCTGCCTCCTACAGAGAGCACGTTGTTTTCCAGCATTGTATGGTAATACACTTTGTAGAAAAGTGTTCACAGCCTGTGTGCCTTGTTAATTTACTTAGCCACCTTTATAAACAAATGCATGCACACTAACATGGTCAATTAGCTTGGGAAACTATGACTTGGAGTGTTGTTAGGAGTAGCGCTGATTTGAACTTCTACATAAACAGGATTATAAGTTGATTGGCATTATGAACAAAGTGGGATGCTTTTTCTGGGCATTGCGACAAATAAATTAATCATTTGGAACCAGAGATGAACAGAGAAATAACTCATATTGATGAAGCTATGTTGAAGGAGCCTAATCTCATCTTGAAAATAAATTGCAGAGACATCATATTTTTTCATTCTGCAGAGGATCCGTGTCGCTGAGAGTCGAGACAGACAGGCTATAGGCTCCATGACTCAAAAAAAATATTATTTTGACATGACAAACCCTAGAAGCATGAAGAACATGCTTTACCTAGATGACCATCAAAATGGAGCATGAAACCCATGCTTAAAATAATATTTTTCTTTCTTCTTTTTCTTGTAACATAAGATATACATAATGACCTGAGTACATTGACAATTATGAAGACCGAAACTAGTTACATTTTCCAACAATTATGTCCCCGCTAGCCTGAAGAACTCCTACCAGAATGCACCCATAAACCTGTTGTCCAAATCACTAACTATATTTTTAGGTAGTCTGAGGAGTCTGAAGATTTCTTTGAAGAAGAGTTATGCTATTTGTTTGGTTGAATAATCAGTTGAGATTGCAAATACATGTGTGAATTTTATCAATTTGTCCACCACAGTATAGATACAATCTTTGCCTTGTGCTTTGGGTAGTCTTGTGATGAAGTCCATTGAGATGCTCTCCCATTTTTGTTTTGGTATTGGTAGAGGTTGGAGAAGACTTGTAGGATGTGTATGCTCGACCTTATTCTGTTGGCATGTCATGCATTCCTTAACATATTTCATCACATCTTCCTTGAGACTGTTGGAGATTGTAACTAGTTTCGGTCTTCATAATGTAATTTTATCATTGATGTTTTTATTGTATTTATCATATTTTTGTCAAAGCATGTTCTATATATAAGAGACAAGTTTGACCTACTTGGAGATCATTCATTCGACAAACAAGAAGAACATTTGAAGCAAGCGGAGGAGTAATAGAAGTTGAGTAAAAAGGAGAAAGAAGACGAAGCCAAAAACAAGAAAAATATTCCATCATTTGACCGAATCTTTGACTGCTAGAATTCACACGTGTGAAGAGGTCTGATTTTTGTGAAAGAAGACCAAAATTTATGAGGTGACCACAGGCCGAATTTCGCCCCCTTGTTGGAAGTCTAAATTTCAGAACTCTAACCAGATTTGGAGCAGATTTGTTGGAAAATCAATGTGATTTTTTATTCTCCTTATATGATAATGACTTGTGAATTTAGTTGACTTCTTATTAAATTATTTGTGTGTATTTTCTTCATCAAGCAATTACCAAAATAAAAACATGAAGATCACAAGGGACAATAAACACAATGTATAGGCTCCATGCCAGGGCAAAACCCCACAACTGGGGAAAACCCAAACAATCCTCTTCTTCCAGAATCAGATAAAAATGAAATACTAAGACCAAGACCAAGATACTTTCCTCCACAAGATCCCCAAGTCAGCCCTCCCTTCAAGTCATAGTCAAAAATCAAGCTTCTTTAAACTTCAGCCCTATCACAAATTTCAGACTTCTTCAGATTTTCGATTCTGTCACAACATTACACATTGCTCTAGATATTTTGTCTTGTCACACAGCTTCAATGAATTCGAACATCCTTCCATAGAAGAACTTTGCATATCCCAATCACTGCAGCTCGCATCCTTCATCAGAACATCCACGAACTTTTGTCTTTTTGGTGGAGGATACACGCTTATATATAGTTGTTGGTCACTATGAAGGGTCACCACTGTTCAGCAAGCCGACTTGACAAACAAGAGGGCCGACTTGGTCTTATGGAGGACTATTTGACTCCTTTTGTATAAAAAAATTATTTTCCTTTTTCTTACAAAGAGTCCCAATGGACTTTGACTCAAAATTAATTCTTTGACTGAATAAAAAACCTAGAAGCATGAAGAACATGCTTGACCTAGACTTGAGCATGAAACCCATGCTTAAATAAAATTATTTTTGTTCTTTTACATAAAATACAAATTGATACAAGTACATAAATAATTATGAAGACGGAACCTGGTTACTTTTCCAACAAGATTGACCAGCGTTGACTTTAACTTTTTGGAGGTGACTTGGAGGGTTGGACTTCGTATCTTGGTGGTAGTTTGATCTTGGTCTTGAATAACTCATTTTGATCTGATTCTATAGGAGCAGGATTGTTGGATTTCCCCTTGTGGGTTTTGCCCTGGCTAGCAGCCTAATTTCGGTGTCTCATGTCCCTTATGATCTCCATATTTTCTTAAAAGACTGAACAATTGTATAATTGCTTCATGAAGAAGTAATAAGAACACATCTAATATTCACAATTTATTATCAGGAAGAGAAATCAAGTGTTAAACTACATTGCACTTGGTTTTCCAACAAAGACCTTACCATAAAAATTGTTCCCTAATTTGTCGGTAGGTTTTGAATAACCCCTGGTGTCCATCTGATTGAATGTCATGCGTGACCTTCAAAATCTTCTCCTTGAGTGTCGATTTAGGAACCAAGTATATCCTGTCTTTATAGTATATAATATCATCGACTATTTTGTACCTGTCATCACGAATGAGTCTTTTGATCAATGCAAAGGCAAACTAGTTTTTGGCATACTCCACTGAGAGGTGAGCCCTCCAGTGTTCTGCAAACTCCATGAGGGAACATGCTGTCAGTTTCCTGGAATGTGCATCAGCCACGATGTTTTTCTTACTCTTCACATACTCAATATCAAAATCATAAGCTTGGACTTTACTTACCACTTCTGTTGTCATTCATTTAGGTCTTTTTGTTCCAAGAAATAACGCAGAATGTTGTGGTTTATCCTGACTACAAACTGTTGGAAAATGTAACTAGTTTTGGTCTTCATAATTGTCATTGTACCCATGTCATTATATGTATATTTTATGTAACAAGCAAAAGAAGAAAGAAAAATATTATTTTCAAGCATGGGTTTCATGCTTCATTTGAATGGTCAACTAGGTCAAGCATGCATTTCATACTCCTAGGATTTGTCAAGTCAAAAGAATATTTGTCATGAGTCAAGAGAGTCATTATCATTTGTATAAGACCCATTTAAGCAAGTTGTAGCATGTAAAAGACATTTTTTTTGTGTCTAGAAAGTCAAATTTGACCTCCAAGACCAAGTCGACCCTGCCAGTGAAAAGTCAGCCTAGGAGAGGCCTATTCAACCTCATAAGAAGGGTATATACACGAAGAGAGTTCGACTCATTTGGACACACCTCACATGTTCAATCTGCAACAAGTGAAGAAGAAGATATAGAGTGAGAAGTCAATGAGCTAAGGAGAAAGCCAAAAGCAAAGGAAGAAGACCAAAATCTGATATTTTTTGCCCACACGTGCGAAATTAGGGTTTCATGATTATCGCAGGAGGCCGAGAATTGCAGGTCTGAAATAAAGGGTTGAAACTGTGATTTGTAGCAGGTTGGAGGACGTTTGACCTTTGTTGACTTGATTGATCTTTGACTTGTTTGAAAGAGATTTTTGGAGGTTTGACTTGTTGCTTTGAGGAGGTCTTAGCTTTGGTCTTTGGGTCTTAGATTTCTCATTTGATGTGATTCTATAAGAAGAGGAGAGATTATTTCTGGGTTTTCCCCTTGGAGGGGTTTTTCCCTGGCTTGGAGCCTATACTTTGTGTCTATTGTCTTCTATCGTTTATGCTCTTGATAATTGTTTGATGAAAAGAATCTAAGAATAATAAGAAGCTAACATAAGTTCACAAGATTTTATCAAGGATAAGGAGAATTGTTTAAACCGCTGCACTACTTGATTCTCCAACATGGTATCGGAGCTAAGGTGTAGAGAAAGTAGACTGAAGATCATCTTAGAAGGTTTCTTGTCAAAGAGAATCATTTGTAAAAGGACATAAGGAAGGGCTTGAGGAGGCAGAATCAAGCTCTCATTGAAGGGAGGTTACTACATTGAAGGCTCTCTAGTGCACTCCATCATCTATGAAATCTCCTGAAGATTCTTGAAGGCATCAAAAGAGTTAACAGCATCATCAAGAAGGACACTTGTTTAACAAGTACCATATTATTCTCCATGTCTCAACCTACAAATCAAATGACTTTGTTTTGCTGGGAAAGCAACAAGCTCATTGGATCAACAAACTTCCTAGCATGGAAGAAAAGGATTGATTTGGTGCTCCCAGAAAATGAAGCCATGGAGCATGTTCTTGGAGAAATTACTCAACCAAACAAAGAGAAAACTCAAGAATTATCAAGATATAAGAAGGGAGAGGTGAGGGCACAAAGGATTCTTATTGAATCCATAAAGGATCATCTCATTCCCTTTGTTGGTGACTTTAGTGCATCTAAAGCAATATATGATAAGTTGGTAAAATTGTACTCTATAAGTACATCAAGTCAAAAAATATCCATGAGGAATCAACTATATAGAACAAGGATGTCAAAGGATGAAGATATGCCCACATATCTTATGAAAATCTCACAATTGAGGGACTAGTTGCAAGGGCTTGGGGAAGTCATTTCCAATTCAAGGGTGACTACTTGTGTACTAAATGAGTTGCCCCTTAAATGGAGCATTTTTGCAACTAGTCTCTACTGAAGAAAAAATACTACTTTCTTTGATGAAGAAAGATAAAAGGCAAAGGATGGCACGAATCAAATGAAACATCTCAGGCCTTTGTTGTAAAATCCAAGAAGAAAAAAGAAAAAAGGGAAGTTTGGAAAGTCCAAAGGCAAACTAGATATGTCCAAGATACAATGCTTTGGATGTAATGAGTATGGACATTTTAAGAGGGATTGTCCAAACAAGAAAAAACAAAAAAACGAAGGAAAGAAGTGGAGCTCACATAACAGAAGAAAAGGAAAGACTTGAGAAGAAGCTAAAACGTGAAAATCCCAATGATCTATACTATTGAAGAAAGATCCATCTCTATCAGGTTCATTTGTAGTTTATCTTTCTTTTATTAGAAAGTCGCAATTAGAGCAAGCATGTATCGTTGCATTCTCTAGAAAAGTCTTTTTTTTTTAATGAAGCATGGCATAATAGAAGGAAGCATATGATATTAGAAGATTTGGAGTCTACATGATCAAATTGCTTTGGAAGAAGTCATCTACTTGACAAGTATGAGAAGATTTAGACCATCTTGCACATCATAGTTCATCCATGTATTTTCTAACATAATGTTAGAGGTAGTCATCTTGCAGAAAGGATCACCAAGATTTTCTAATAAGAACCATCATTCAGGGAAGGTTCGTTACTATTTGGAAGCATTCTGACATGATTAACAATCATAGTATTAATAATCGCCCAGTGTGAACCAGAAACCGATCAAACTAGCCGGTTCACTGGCTAAACCATTTGGACTTGTCAAAAAACCTAGTCAAAGCCACTCTTTCGCCCTTTTTTTTTAGAAAAACCACGCCTAACTCGCCGGTTTATGACGGAACCGAACAATTTATGGGTAAATCGGTCAATTCCATCATAAACCGGCTAGTTCATTGCCACGTCAGTTGCAGACCCACCAGAGGTTTTTTGGAAGCTTGTGAGGTGGTTTGGAGGGAAACTAAGGGTTGTTTCACTCCAAAAACAGCCCCTCCAAGCCAATAAAAGGAGGTCTCCCCTCTCATTTGCCTCACACATCTCATTTGGAATTTTTGTGAGTTTCATTGGAAGCTTGGACAATGTTGAGTTTTTGCTGGAGTAGCCATCTTGGAGGCTTGGATTTGGACTTGGAGCTAGTTTTGGAGATAGTTTGGAGTTGTTAGTAGAGTTGGCATCTTCAACAGGAGGCTAAGGAAGCTAGTTTGCATTTCCAAGTAAGGATTTTCACTTGAAAAAATCCATATTTCACTGTTGTCCATGTATTTAATTTTTTTATGTGTTCTATGTTACATTGCTAAATCTCTATTTCTATGCTATCAAATTTTGTAGGCTAAATATGCCCTATTTTTTTCCCAATTTTATCTTAGATTTTCCATTTTTCTTAGCTGCAACCTTTTTTCATTGACAAATTTCTTTGCAAATTTCAAATATTTCTAGCCACCATGCCTTCAAAAGCCAAGGACACTGCATGGGCTCATTGTGATGTGATTGATGGAAAATGATATGCAAATTTCGCAATAAATCTATTGGAGGTAGGGATATTCTCAAGTTGAAACAACACTTAGCTGGGATAAGAGGCTAAGTAAAGCCATGTGATGCACCAAAGGAAGTGATAGGTCCTGTTAGGGCAAAATACCTTGCCAAGTTTGAGAAGTTTGAGGACAATAAGGCTAGGGAGAAGGATATCCAAGAAGAAATTGCAAGGAAGAAGGAAATTGTACAAGTCATGAAAGAGAGTGGGTATGATGATTTTGAAATTCAAGACTCCTCTTCTATCCCTTCCACCAATGACCCCTTTCACTATGTTCCTCCTGCTCTTGGGTCTTACCATAAAGGCCAACAATCTAAAGGAACAAAGAGGATGAACATCCAGATTTATTTCTCATCCTCTGTCAACACTGCCTCTACTAATCCCACTTCCTCTCAACCAAGTCTAACTCAACGTCAACCCACTTTGGAAGACCATTGGAAAAAACAATGCAAAGAATCTTCTTTTCAATACATTGCTAGATGGTGGTATGATGCAGATATCCCATTTAATGTTTTCCGCTCACCTTATTACCAAGTTATGTGGGACTTTGTTATAGCTGCAGGAAAGGGCTTCAAAGGCCCTACTGTGCATGACTTGAGGGGAGTTCTTTTGCAAAAAGAGATTTCTTCCATTGATGAGTATTTGGATGAGTATAAAGATTCATGGCTCAAAACAGGTTGTTCCATCATGTCAGATGGATGGACCAATGGAAAGAACTGCACTATCATTAATTTCCTTGTTTCTTGCTCTCAAGGTGTTGAAGAATGTAACTAGGTTCGGTCTTCATAATTGTACTTGAGTCAAAATGAAATGTATTTGTCAAAAGAAAAGCAAAAGGAATTTTTATTATTATTAAATTGACTTGTTAAAGCATGGCTTTCATGCTTGGGTCAATTGTTATAGGTCAAGCCTCCATTATAGGCTTTATGATTGTTTATTTGGGTCAAAGTCAATTTGTTGATTGGTCAAAGACTCCTCCATCAAGTCTCCTTCTGTCAGCTTCAAATAGATCATCATCAAGTCGGCTACATTCAAGTGAAATCATGTTGACCTCACCTAAAATGAAGACACAATTGTTCATGAAGTCATGTCGACCTATTTCAAGAAGGAACAACTATATATACAATACTAAGAACCTCGCATTCGACACAGAAAAACAACCTCGGATTATCTCTTAAATAAGTTCGATATACTCTTGGTACAATCACAGAAAATCTCAAGTCAGTTTGGTAAATGCAAATTGAGGTGCAATCATTGTTTCGGTCTCGGTGCAATCACAGAAAATCTCAGGTCAGTTTGATAAATGTGAATTGAGGTGCAATCACTGTTTCGGTCTCGGTGCAATCATTGTTTCGATGCCACCACAATGTGAAGGGTTCAGTGTCAACACAGTGAGAAGGTCTGGTGCCACCACAGAAATGAAGTCTCGATGATATTATTGTGATGAGGTCTTCCCAATATTACAGTGATAAGGTCTTGGTGGAATTGCAGTGATGATGTCTCGGTACAAACTCAATGGGAAGTATTTGATACTAGTACAGTAACAAGAATTCGATGCTAACACAGTGACATGGATCTTCGTATGCAAACACAGTGAAACAAGGATGACTTGATGGAGGTGGTCTCAAGTCTAAATTGAAAGGGTCTTAGTTGTCTCATCTTGAATCTACTAAAGGAAGAATTTTGATTGGGTTTTCCCCTAGAGTGGGATTTTGCCTGACAGCATGCCTACATCTCGTGTTCTCTTCTATTTATTTCTAAGCATTAATCTTGATGTTAAGAAAAGATAATTCGAAAGATCAAATAATAACAATGAAACATTGAAAAACATCACAAGGCAATGTCATAATAAGAGAAATCATTTCACTGCCTCACTTTGGATTTCTCAACACAAGGAACGATGTTTTTGAGATCAATTGATTCATCTGATAAGGTGAAAGATGCAAACCTTCTATTTGAGCTTTTGGATGACATTATTCAGCAAGTGGGGAAGCAGAATGTTGTGCAGGTCATCACAGATAATGCCTCAAACTATGTTCTTGCTAGAAAGATGCTAGATTCCAAATATAAGACCATATTTTCGACTCCATGTGTTGCAGATGACATAGACCTCATGCTTGAGGACATTGGCAAAGTGGAGTAGGTAAAAAACATTGTAGAGCATGCCAAGTGCATTATAAAATACATCTACAACCACTCATGGGTATTGAGCCTAATGAGGAAAAACATTAGGGGCAAAGAGCTTGTTAGGCCTACAATTACGAGATTTGCAACTCACTTCCTTACATTGCAATGCCTCGATTCTCAACATAAAAATTTGTAGAAAATGTTTTCTTCTAATGATTAGACTTCATCTTGGTGGGCTCGTAGACAAGATGGAAAAGACACCAAAAAGAAAGTTTTTGACAATTATTTTTGGAAAAGGACTGAAAAGCTTGTGAAAATTACCAAGCCCCTTAATAAGGAGCTAGGGATGGTGGATGCGGAAAAGTTGGCCATGGGCTACATCTATGAGGCTATGGATCAGGCAAAGGAGCAAATACAGGCAGCTTACAAGGATAAGTTATGTTATGCAACCAGCTCACAAATAGATAGATCAATGACTTAAAAAGTATCCTCTTTGAGGGGGAAACCTCCTTTACATTATATAAATGAACAATTATTGGATGATTCAAATGACAAAACCTCTTTTCTATATATAGGAGTCTAAGGGATCACAATAAAATCAGAGCCTACATAACAATAATAATGTAAAGGCACAACAATAACAATAGTGGGCTTCTATGGGACACAATAATAACAATATGGGAACTACATGGGCGCAACAATAACAATAAGGGGGCTGTACTAACAATAACAATAAGGGGCTACACTAGTATTATAGGGACCTAACATGCCCCTCTCCTTCAAAAAAAGTGTTTCCTCAATGCTTGAGTAGTTCTGGATGCTTCTGTATAAAATTTTCATCCTCCCATGTGGAATCTTCAGCGGTTAAGTTCTTCCACTTGATAAGATACTTTGAAATTGATCGATTTTGTAGCTATCGAGTTCTTGTTTCCATGACTGCTTCAGGTTCCAATATGATTTTTCCTTTCTCGCTAAGTTCTGGCAACATTGTTTGAACTGGGAGCTTGTCACCTATAATCTTCTTTAAGCATGAAACATGGAAAAGTGGGTGCACTCGGGAAGATGCAGGAAGCTCCAATTTGTATGCCATAGTACCAATATTTTGAAACACCTTGTAAGGACCATAGCACTTTGGTGATAATTTATTATCCTTCTTATTGCTTGAGACACATTTGTTTGTATGGATGTAGCCATAAAAATATCCAATTGCCTACATCAAAACTTCTTTTGTTGCGATGCTGATTTTCCTGTTGTTTCATTTGATTCTATGCCAAAGTGAGGTTATCCTTTCAGAGTTGGAGAACTTATTGTTGATGCTCGATGTGATCTTCCACTGCTTGAACCTTGGAATTTTCTCTTAAAGATGATGTGATGGACAGTGGATGATATCCATAAAGTGCCATAAATGGGGTCATTTTTGCTACAATATGGAAGGAAGTATTAACCACCATTCAACCAGCAATAACCACTTGAACCATTATGTTTGCTTATCAGATATAAAGCAACGAAGTTATCCTTCCAAACATTTGTTCACTATCTTAGTTTCCCCATTAGATTGAGGATGATAAGATGAGCTATGAGCTAATTGAGTACCCAAGCAAGAAAATAATTCCATCCAAAAATTTCCAGTGAAAATGGGATCTTTGTCACTTACAATAATCTTTGGGTTTCCATTTAGCTTTTGAATTGTTTCCATAAATGTAGTAGCAATTATATTGTCTTTAAATGGATGATATAATGCACAAAAGTGTGCATAGTTGGTAAGTCTATAAACTACCACCATGATGACACTTTTTCTTTTAGACTTGGGTAAAACTATGATAAAATCCATTGAAACCTCCTCTCAACATTGACTTGGAATTGATAAAGATTGTAACAAACCCGAGGTCTTAATTGTCTCAACTTTATTTTGTTGGCAAACCAAACATTCCGCCACAAACTTTTGAATATCATATTTAAGGCCATCCCAAAAAAATTCCTTCTTGACCCTGTGGTAAATTTTTAAAAATCCTGAGTGCCCTCCTAAGGGAGAGGTGTGCAATTCCAAAAGAATTTTTTATTTGAGTAGGGAATTCTTACAAAGATATAAGCAATCTTTGTACCATAATGAACCATTTCTCCAGCTGAATGTATCAGATGTACTAGGATCTTGCTGCAACTTTTGAATGAGTGTCCACACTTCTTCGTCATTCTTCCATTCATCCCTTGCTTCGGTTATCCAATCTAGTTGGATAATAGAAATGGCACAAAGCAATGCTTCCACATCCTCCTCCTTTCTTGAGAGTGCATCTACAACAACATTTTACTTCCCATTTTTGTAGATGATTTCAAAGTCACAACCCAACATTTTTGTGACCCATTTTTGTTGCTCTTCTGAAGATAATCTTTGTTCCAAAAAGTATTTAAGACTATCATGATCTGTTTTTACCTTGAAGCGTCTTCCCATTAGGTAAGTTCGCCATTGTTTTAGTGCATGTAGTATTGCCAACATTTCCTTCTCATAAATAGGTTTGTGTAAATACTTTATTTTGATTGGACAACTTTCAAAAACAATGGGTCTTCCTTCTTGCAATTAAAACAACACCAATTCCATTTCTTGAGGCATCACATTCCATAATAAAAGTTTTTGTGAACTCTGGCACAGCTAAGACCAGTGCTTGGCACATTGCCTCTTTAAGATGTTCAAAGGCCTTAGTTGCTTCTGGAGTCCAAGAAAATGCATCTTTCTTCAGTAATGTTGTTAGAGGTGTTGCTATTCTCCCATAATTCTTA